>JAVFBW010136824.1:0-13262 GCA_034783835.1 Mopalia ciliata
GTTTAAAAATCGCAAGTTTGTAAGTGAATAAAACAAATTCTAAGCGTCAGAAAAATACAGGAATTATTTTACAGATAGTTTATAGTATTATATTTGTAAGTGACTTTCAATCTGATTTATCCAAGCCCATTTGGGGATACCTATACTAAATTTAAAATTTTTTGTACAAATAAATAAAACAAAAAACACTGCATATATTCTATTTGTATTACTATGTTTAATGTTTCGTTTCACACTTGAAATTTGCAAATTTGCAAAGTTGCGCCTCAGTGAGGGTCAATAGTTCTATTGGGACCCTTTAATGGAATAAATTGCCTTCTACAACAATACCTTTGTATACCAAACAAAGTTCAAGCTTGACAAATTTTTTTTACAATAAAGCTCTAACAAAGTCCATAAATACTGGATTGTTATATAGGCTTTTGGGTAAGGGTGGGCTTTTTATAATAGATATAGGAAACGGATGATGCCCAAAACCTAGAATGATGCCAATTGAAATTCAATTATGACAGTTATGTAGGATTCTACTTTTAGTATCTCATAAATAACGTTTACTTTTTTAGGATAGTCTTTTTTCTGTTGAGAATTAAAAAATAAAATACAAACAACAGTCCAAGACTAGCTTAACATAAATATTATTTTAAGTCTAAGCTAAGAAAGTTTAACATTTTTAATCAGAAAAACTAGTAAGCTAAAGCTTTCAATACTCTTTGAGCATATTTGTATTATAAGCCATCCCTGTGCCAGAAATATAAGCTTATATATACAGGCTTTCAGATCCCCTATCCCTGTGCCAGTGTGATACCTTTTAGAAATCTATAAGCCATTACTTATTGAGGCAAGTTAAATTTTCTTCCTCAGTCTTAAAAAAAATATATATTAGTATACACATAGTGTTTAAGCTTATATGCTAACAGTTTTTACTTTCACAAATGGTAAAGAAAAAAAACTTTTAGGTAGTTTAATGCCCTCACTTCCCAAATTTTTCAATAAGTCGAACTTTAAGCCAATCTAAAATGCATGAGCTGATCTGTTTGGCTATGGTAGAGGTGATTTCATACAAGTGGTCAAGTGGTCAAACTTAAGGGGTTAAATGACCCGTGAGTAATTAAGATAGAGATCAGCCCCCTGGGCAATTGACGCCCACACTGACAACAGAAATAAGGCCTGTATTGCAGGACTATAGCCTAGTCTAAAAAAAAATGTCTCTTTTTTTTTTTTAAGTGCAATTTTTGAATTTATTTAGCCAAAGTCACATATATCTGCGTTATTTCAATATTAAAACTTATAATGATGTTATAATAATTTAGATATATATATATAAGAATTCTGAAACCGGTGGACGCAAAGGTACATGAATGGCTGCAATTGTCATACCACTAGCATGACTTTTCTTAGTTTGCCATGAGGGAGAGCCCCTTGGGGTGCCTGAGTGATATATTGGTAGGCCCCTTTTACAAATTTTATCAAATGCTTTTTGAGCACTGAGGCAGATTTATATGAGGATTAAACAGGGACTATTAGTAAGAATTTGTATTTATGTTTTCATTGCATCAAACTAAATGCATGTATGATTTGTTTTAACGGTGGAAAAATTATAATATACAATCAACTTTTGCATTTAAATGCTGACCCAATACACCGCCAGCATAACAAGATAACAGGGAAGTCTTCACCCACAGCTAAAGTGCATTAATTGTTCTTTTTTTCCAGATTGCTTCAGCCTTAAACAGGACATCTAGGCAAATTTGGAGAGCTCTGATTTCCCAGTGGAGTTTGACATTGCACTTGCATTAAATTATTAAAATATCAACCGACCCAAGGTAACAAGGCAACCCATGCTTAAATCTGAAGAATTGGGACAATAACTTAAAAATTGGCATATTCCTCTTTTGATAAAAGTATATATTTTTATTGTAGAGAAAGAAATTCGGCTTGCCTCAATTGTGATTAGAACTCTGGCTAGCAGAATTAACATTGTAACGACTGAGCTTCAAAGGTTAAGTAGTCAGCCTTTCCTTGTTTGATGTCATTCAAAAACAGTCAGCTTACCACAGTGTAGGCCTAACTCCTTGTTGTTCTAAATGACAATATAACACAGCACTTGTCTGGCATTTGCCACACTGCATACAACTGTACATATTCGTTTTCAAAGAAAGAAATGCTGATGTGCAGTTTTGGGACATTTTTTTAGCTTTCTGCTTAATTTATTATAAATTGGTTATGCTTATATGCTCATTTTTTTCTATTTTATAGGACAGATCTAAACATTAACCTAATTTTAATCCAAAAAGGGATGTTGGACATTACTCAAATTTTGAGAGTCAACAATATATTCCCTACTGCCTGGTTTGGTAATGAAACAGTGAAAAAGTCATATAAGTTATGTTGCAAAGAGCCAGACACAGTCTTTTGTGATGGTGACCACTGGTTCCTGGAACTAGCTCCATGATTCCTTGAACTGTTTATAGCTATAAGCAGAAGTCTATTAACTAGAAGTATGCAACTGCCACAAGGTAGGCCTAATCGAATGTCCACAGCAACATGTATTTTTACTTGAGAGGAACTCTGGGTAATTTCGTCCCTGATCAGCCAATGCGTATAACATTAATTTTTGTTCCAATGACTGGCTTAATATTTGTCAATTTAGTTGCTGTTTATGGTATATTTAATATATTGCACTGGGTAAATGCGTTTCATTTAGAAAGCAACATTATGATTGAGGATCGTCAGAAGTTTGCACTAAAGTATCAATTTTTTTTAAACTACGTTTTTCTGAATTTTCTTGTGTGCTACGTCACATGATACATTAAAACAATGGGCTTGGTCCGCAATACCGGTTAGCTTATCTATATACAGCAGTTGCATACTTCTAGTTAATAGATTTCTGCTTAAATAGATATTAATACAATGTACTTAACCAAAATACTACACATGGGGTAACAACTTTCTTAAATTTAGTTGATAACACAGTAGGTGTGTCTACATATTTTATTATATGCCAAAGTCTACCTGATAAACTTGAAAGACGTACACATTGGATCGTTCATGGTATAACAACAACACTTTGCTTGATTTTGACTCAACTATCAAAAGGTGGTAATCAATTAACAAATTTGGACAACCTTTTTTTTGAATGCCTTTAATCTTACAGTTCACTGGGTTCAGCTACTTTAACTGGCAATTATTATACAATCAATTTCCCAATGAAGCCTACAGGTAGACTATTATCATAATCAAACAGCACCCTATAGAGGGTCATCAGGTATACTGTAACTAAAACCTTTTGAATGTGCAATGTACATGATGTAAGAGCTGTCAATCAGGCAAACAGATAATTCCATTTGCTCTGGCTCATGCATGTGTATCACAGTGTATGTCATTTGATTAAAACCATTGCTGTCTTACCTCCATGACGTTGGGTATACACCACTTGATCACAAACCAGGGCCATTTTGTGTAGAAATATTCTGTTATTTTCTATAAATTGTGTGGTTGTCATGCGAAAATTTACAACTGCATAAATACAAAGGGACTTTGTATTAAATGATGTCATACAGAAAAAAGTTTGATGTAATTCTTTTTTAAAGATATGAACAAATTTAATTGTTCTTAAATATAAAATGTCCGTCTCCCCCCACACCCTGCCTTATTTATTTCAAATACTAAAGCTGCTGTTTTTCCTGTAAGTTTGGAGAACATTAGCACCTCATGACTTCTCTGGAAGAAGTTGATAGCATACAGGTAGGTTTTTCCCGAAGTTACAATCTGCATTATATGATCATTTTTTTTTTTTGAAACTCTTTGTAGTAAACTTCAGACTTTCAATATCTTGATTAGCCTGTCTGGGCTGTATAATGTCAGCTTAAATAACAAAATTGCATTTGTGTGTTTTTTAAAATAGAATTTTGTGTGTGGGGAATACGTCACTGCACTGGTTACAAACTGCCAGACACAGGAAAAAATAAACAGGATGTAATGGTAACAATTACTTACAAACAATAACCAGACAAAGGAAAAGCACAAGGAATAATTTAAGGTAAAAAAAACAATTACCAGATTCAAGAAATACATAGGGTATAATTATCAGACACAAGAAAATCACAAGGCATAAAGCATTATACATGTGTCTAAAGCCATGCAACAAAGTGTGCATAATTTAAGGTTTTGGGCCACAATCAAGTTTACAGCAAATCAATTTGATGTTGCTCTGCCATTCTGAGAGCACCAGGGCAACAGCAAGCTTTCTACTCTCTGTAGATCATTTCAAATGCTTAAAATGTGTAGGGCAATAGATCACACAAATACCTGGAATGGTTTGTCTGCGTAAATGTGTTTAACTTACAGTAGGCTTTGGATTAACCTTAACAGTATCATGTGTCCAACACATAAAAATAGCAGCATACTTTTCTCTCATTAATGGACTATACATGTACATTTATAACATAAGGTTGAAGGTTTACAATAAAATAAAAAAGAATGTCTCACAAAGATTATAAGGAAGTAAAAAAAAAGTTTTACATAAATGCCCATTTCATTGCAAAAATAGCTGCAACCAAGTTAATTCCCTTAAAACAAAATTGCAAAAAATAACAATACTTCAACACTTAAGCCAACACAATTGCTACCCTAGACTATATGCCATTTTACCTTTTTTTTTAATTTAGAAATATTTTCTGTTCTAAGTTAAGGGACATGCCCTTCTTTAAGACTGAAGAATCACAATAAATTTGTCACGATTTGTTGTCTGACTCTCAAAAGGCATAGCTACACGTACATGTCTTTCCTAGCCTTGACAACAACAGTCAATATCATATAACTTCTATAGTTGGGACACTCTAACTCTGGGACAGGCCACAGAAATAAAATGTAAGATCCCCTGTGGTAAAGCCTATTTCTCTGTCCCAAATGCTAGAAGTTTTAGGGTAATTCTCTTAAAAGGTCTAGCCTTGTACATGTATATGTAATTAATGTATACAACAGTTCTGTTTACATAGACACATACAAATATAAGCTGATAATATACAGCTACCATTTCAAGAGGCATTTAACATGTGAAGTAATAGGGATTTAATAAGTCATTTTCTTGATTCCTTTAATGAAATTAATTTTTCATTTTTGAAAAATTTAGTAAAATTATGATTTGACAGCCTTTTTATGTTATAAAAATCCTATGTAATTAGAATAAAAGCTCAGATTTATTTTTAATTTAGAAACAATATTTAAAGCTGGAAAAAGAAACATTGAATAACATTCCATGGCATATTATTCAGGCTATTTCACTCGTCGTCAGATGTAGATGCTCTTTAGATAATGGTAATTAGCATAAAGAAAACAACGACCGCAATCACACTGTGTTTTTTTTATGGAAATGTGAGAAATTATCGGTGCGAGATGTCACATAAAACACGCTAAAGGACAACTTCAATGTAGCAATAACACGGCTAAATTCCATGACTCTTAACTTCTATATTTATTATGGAGCAACGTTTCAGGGCAGTTACTAGAAACTTGCTACTGAAAGCTTAATCTACATGGTTACCCATAACACAACTCGAGATTTAGGTTTATTTAGAAAATTGTCTCTGGGAGTTATCTAGAACATAAGATGATTTTTCGATTTTGATTGATCTACATCCCTGTGCCAGTGTGATCACTTTTAGAAATATATTGTAAGCTTATATATTAAGTATGAATAACTCTGGCTACAGTGTTTGTTTGATTGAGGTTAAATGCCGTATTTAAAATTATTTCACTCATATGACAGAGTGCCAGCCCAATAAGGGAAGGAAACCACAATTGATGCCACTGCATAGCATCAAACAAATACAAGACAGGACAAAAACAGGACTATAACAGGAGTCAATACTGACATCACCAACAGATTGGCTTCATGTCCCTTCTTAGCTTTTGTTTGTTTGATTGGTGTTTAACATCAAACTCAAGGGTATTTCACTTATATGATGACGGATTGTCCACTTCACACTGTACACAAGCTTATTACAGTGGAAAATCAGGAGAAAACCTAGTAAAAACCACCCCCCGCTATTGCCAGAGCCACAACATGTAACTCGCTCATATACCTAATGGTCGAAAGGCGACTCGAACCCATGAACAGTAAATCGTAGCATGTTCAGTTCAGGAAGCGCAGTCGCTACCACTGAGCCATGGCCACGGGCCCCTTCTTAGCTGACTACATTATGATATGAGCTACACAGACTTACCATTTATACATTTATTATAGTAATAATAGTACACTTTATTTATAGAGGGTAGGTTGAAAGGCTCAGTCAACAAATTATTGATCTTCCCTGAGGCCCTCTCAATCACACTCACTTGCACACACAAATCAAAAACTTTAATACAAAACAAGTATTACAATACATGTATATTATATATGTGTTATATATGTATTATAATGCATATAAAAGAAAACAGTTGTTCATTTGTTTTAATTGTTTGATTTATTGTTTTATTGAGGAACAATGTTTCAGTGTAGAAATTGTAAACCTTTTTCAAGTAAAAATGTCAAATTCATGTGATCAATTTCTCTACTAGTTCATAAATGACCTTTGCATATGTGAATCATTCAGTGCCTTTTAGTTATTTTTGCTTGGTTTCTTTTCACAAAACGTTAAAAAGCCCACCTGCTTTTATCTTCCTCCTCATATAAATTTGCTTTTTTTTAACATTACAGAAAACAGTAGCTTTTTATTCTTACTATTTTCTTTGTTCTACCTAGTTTTTTGTACCACATTTTTATCAATCAATGCTTGAATATGCTGAATTTATTTTAAAATTCTCCCCACTATTAAGCAGTCCATGAAATAAACAGAGGTGAAAAAGCTGTGAAATTGATCTTTTATCAACAAAAACTGTACATACTTATGTAGATATCTATTTGCTGTCTTACACATGGTATGTGTATGCTCATTTCACCATGATATGGATTTGTGTACATGTGTTTTTGTTATCACAAAGCTCACACAGTTTTTATAAAGTTTCCCTATTCATTGCACTTTCCCTAGTTTTGCCAGTAAATGCACAAGACTTTTCCCCATTGTTGAGTTGGACCTGTGATAAATAACAAACACATCCCTGCAAAACTGTGAAATAGATCCGTTATCGACACATAATGTACTTATGTAGATATCCATTTCCAGCCTAGCAGGGGACATGTCAATTTCAGTATTTGTTGTCTGTGAACTGACAAATGACAGAGAGGTATTTATAAAGCTGAGAATTCACCACCCATGTTTTTATCACCTTTAACCCAGATATGGAAATTAATCCCCTGTGTCAATTTCACCTGCCATTCACCTGAGATGTTAATTTCACACACACATGCTGGGAACACTAATTCAGACAATTCTAACTTTTTAGTGGATTAACAAATTGTCTGCTTGGTGGAGTTCAATTTAAATTTTAGTTAATGGATTTTTTTTTGTTGAAATTCCGAATTGCTATAAATTAAATGTAAATTTCATATCCTCATCATGAAAATATACATTCTTACAATTTAGCCAATGTCTTGAATTGTTATTATTAAATAATATTTTTCGACAATGTTTGGACTTTTTAAATCTAAGTTAAAATAAAACTTATAAGAGATTCATATGGATAACCCCTTCTAGGTTTATTGGTCACAATGTTTCAATCCCATATTGGAATAGTAGAGACATGCAAATCTCCGAAAAAGTGCTGATTATAAATTAAAGAATAACAATTTTTACTTGAAATAAATATTCTAAAATAAAACAGAACAATTATGCCTGAAAAATAGTAAAATTCTTTACCATTACATGTATCCCCTCCTCAAACATATTGTATCAGGAACTTTACACTGAACCTGATATTATATTCATAGTGTAAGTTACTCATTCATGTCACAATTTGATAAGTGTATATGAGGAGCCTGCTCACTGAACTGTGCTATCTCTTGTTTTAATCAGAATGATAATTGGGTGTAGTTAAGTTAAGCCTGCTAAAAGCATGAGACAAATATTGTTGTCAGTTTATCATAATAGTAAGTACTATATTTGTAAACTAGTTTATACTGATATGTTTATTAACTGGAGATAATGAGCCTCTATCACCATATGTTTATGTATAAACTCAAATATAGTGTTATAAATGATCAACTTTAATATTTTTCACACATACAAAGTTACCTGGATCCAAAACTTACACACATTAATCTTATAAACTTTTATAAAGTGTTATAAATGTAAATTATGATATTATTCACACAGACGTTTTTAGATTTAGTTTGTTTGTAAAACATAAACGGTGAAGAAAAAAAGAAGAAATAATTTTTTTTTTTAAAATATGAGCATACATGTATATTGTATAAACTAATATAAGCCTATAGTATAATAAACAATATATTATAAAATTTATAAACATGTTATCATTGTTATGTTAGTTTATATATAAAAAACATAAACCTTATGAATATGTTATGGCATACTTTGTTTGTTTTATATAAATATTATTTTACGCTTAATGTTATGAGTTGTGTTAAAATATTAGGTTTTAAATATAGTTCAACAATAGGCTTAAATGCCTGAAATATATTTTCACTTATATTTTGTGAAAAAATATAGTTTTGGAATCAAATAATTATGGCTTATTTTGTCAGGTATGTTCTGATGTCTTTTCTATACCAATTAGTAAAAAAACTTACTGTAGTAAATTGGAGAAGATTTAAAAATATATTAATTTAATACTACAAATATAACTACTGTCATATAAGCTTTACGCCAATGTACTTTAGGTGTAGGACTCATAACTATTCAGTTTATCCTGAAGAAGTTAGGTACAAAAACTGATTGATTGGTATTTAACGCCATGCTCAAGGTTATTTCGCTTACATGGCGGCGGTGTTACAGTAATTTTGGTCCCAATCTGACGTATAATATAAAATGTGAACCCTTTCACTGTTGGGAAATTAATGTTCCTCCAGTGATAAGCAAAGACAGCACCACTGACCTCGGTTTAAAGAAAAAACACCCTTGACCAGTGAATGAAAAGACAAAGAAAAACTAATTTGGACTCAATATATGTGGTTATTACACTGCCAGGTGTGCAAATTTGCATTACATTATTTCAAATGTCAAAGTCATAATTTTCATAATTTTGGTTCAGAAATTTCAATAATGGAGTTCAAAATGGAAATTTTCCTGATTTACTTAGGTTCAGAATAAACACTAAGCTTATATAATTATATCAGTAGTTAGTTATCAATGCCTAATCTTAATGATATGTGATGGGGTTACAATCAGTTCCCAACCAGTAGCTGACATCATACTACCAGAGCATTGATAAAACACATAATTGGTTAACCTGGGATTATAGTATTTTGTTATCCAGGTTTAACTGTGTTCAAAACCAAAATATAAAAAAAAAAATAAATAAATAAAGAAAAAAAAAAAAAATAAATAAAGCCCTAGGCCTACATGGTCAATTCGAATTTATTAAATACTGTAAGCTCTTATTCATGCGTTAATTAACAATGTACCTACAGCTGTATAACCCTTCTACAGGTATATATTAAATGTAATAATGGTACATTTTCAGAATTTACACTCACTTTTTTGGGTGCATGCTAGTCAGACAGGGAAAGTTTAAAAGATAAATTTATAATAAAATGCTTACCTAAAAGTTAGGACACATAGTGGTCTGTACGATTTGTGACTGTTTGAGTTCCACATAGTATTTCCCCAAAAGTCATGGGAAAACAAAGAACCCAAGGAAGTCTTTCCTGTAACATCACTGTTTTTAACAATAGCGAATATGTCATCATGCACAAATTCCCCATGCAAACTGTTCACATAGCATATTACAGATGCTAAAATTGGCAGGATGTAACCAAAATACCGATCCGTTTTAACGTATTGCAGTGTTCCGTCTTTCTGTTTGGCTTTGTACGCGTTATTATTTAGCTCCATTATTTGACAAAACTGTTTGCATTCTTAAACCTGTAATTTTATAAAGCTGAAATCGACACCTGTATGTCCTGTGTCTTGTCTGCTGTCACTTTGAATGGCCTCGCGGGCAACGTGCTTGCTATTGACATTTACACTGTCGGGAGTTTCCGGAGAGTTTCACGGAAACCGTCGAATGTTTCGATTGTACATGTTTAGTTACAGTAATGGCGGCGACCATGGAGGTTGCTACAGCCGCAGCGAATGGAGATATTTTGGTAATTTGAGCATTTTGTTTGTTGACTTTTATCCAGAATTTTACAAACACTTAGTTACCCAACATTACAAATCCACTGGTATCAATTAAATTGACCTATCTTGATTAAAACTTACTACTGCGTATGACATATTTTCGTTATCAAAACTGGTCTCGGTATACAACAACAACGGCAGGTTGTCTTTCAATCGTTCACATTAAATAATTTTGTCACTTCGAAATACGACTGAAGTGCCCTAATTTTACGACCTCACCTGGGAAGCCATTGTAGAAATTGGTCTGTCACTCTAAAAAGCGATATTTGAGTGTAAAAGATCGATGAATAAAACAAAACTTAAACTAAAAAATACTGTTGATAAAAGGGTAACTAACCCTATGTCCGATCCCCCGAATCAATAGAAGATAATGAATTCAGAAAAATAGGCTATGAATTATACAAGGACACATACAAATCGTCAAACTCATAAAGAACATGGTGGCGGAGTTCTTCATTGACTGTTTGTAGACATATAAATAGTTGTGATTCAGGCGTTTTGGGAATATATCTGAATTACAGCCCAACTCGTACAGTATGGTAGGTTAGACCTGAGTCGCCCAAGGCTAAGACCGGAGTCATCCAATAATAAACCCAAGCTGCCAATGCATAGAGCTGATATAGATTATTATTTGAATTCGTAGTTATATATAATAACTATAAATTAACTTTATTTGTACACATAACATCATTGCCACATTTTAATAAAACAGTTCTGGTTTGTCAGACGTTGCAGGATATGTGTGTCATGTGGTTACAATTGTCGTGTCCTATTTCCCATTCTAGGGTTGATATTTCGTTTATAGGTGATGGTTTCACTGCCTTTCAAGACGCTAATGAAGCTGATTACAGCATTTTGTAGGTTATTTATTGAATTTTAACATGGGGTTCTTACAGAAATGGAAAATTCCTCAAAATAGAGATTTACGATAGGCAGGTGTCCTCTGCATGCAAACTCACTGGTATTTTCTATTGCTTAGAAGATAATCCGGTGGATGCCAATATTGTTTTTTTCAATGTCTTGAGACCAATTTGTGTAAAATGAACATCCTACAGTTCACCAATCATGTACGACTACCACAGCATTGCATTCATGGCACAAATAGTTTAACACCCAAGAATCGCCCTACAAAACTTTTGCCCACATGTCACAATGTGCATTAGTTTACATGTTCCTGCTTTGAGTTTAAAACTGGCTGCTACACAGATCTTTTACAGTGATGCATTTCTATGTTGATAGCCTGGCCTATAAACAACAAGAAAAATTAGGGAGGTTTGGCAAAATTTCAATAAATCAATCTTTTAAACACAAGGTAAAAATCAGCTGCCAGGAATAGAAATTGCATTTATATGATCTGTAAAGGAACTGTTCAAGTAAATTTTTTTTATTTTTTAGAATCGAAGTCAAATAATAATAATCTGCATTTTTGTATTTCCTTAAATTGTTACAGTTGAAAACGATTTTTTTTCTTTACCTTTCAGGCTATAAAGTCACTTATAAGTCAGAGGGCTGATGTAAACCGAATATCTCGAGATGGTATGACACCGCTAGCTGTGGCTTCATTTTGGGGCTATGCTGATATTGTAGACGTTTTGCTGCAAAATGGGTTAGTTTAAACATCTACTATGCCAGGCATGCCTTGACCCTGCAAACGTGACAGGCTAGGCAGGCCTGTGCTTTTGGGGAGAACAGACAGAATTCAGTCTTCCCATGGTTTTGCAAACTTAATTTAGAAAAGATTACAGTACACTGTACAGGCCTGCTAGAGATTAATTATTGGTTTTGTTTCTTTGTTTGGTTCAGGTTTACCACTGTACTTAAGGTTATTGATCGGATGGAACTTTATTGGGTGGGGGTGGAGAGACAGAGGGAATTTGGTTTATGAAGTCACCAATTGTGTCAGGAATTTCGACAAGTCTTATAGCTTGGTTTCAGTGTAATGACTTTATAAATATTTTTAATATTTTTTTATTTCAGAGCTGATGTCAATGCTTGTAATAAGGGCACATTGTGGACGGCAGTTCATTGCGCAGCTTTTCAAGGACATGGTAAAGTTTTGATGAAACTGATGCCGTATAAACCTGATCTACTGTTACGAGATAGCCAAGGGAGGTAAGTGCATCAGTTCATGTCTATGAGCCAGTGTTGCAAAGTGTAAACTTTACAATTTTTTATCGCCATGGTCCTCATACACAAAATGACCTAAATGACTAAAAAAATATACCCTATAACTTTTAGCAGATGGGACAGAGAAATAGGCTTTACCACAGGGGGTCTTATATATTATTTCTGTGGCTTGTCCAAAATTTAGAGTGTCCCAACTTATAGAAGTTATAGGGTAGTTCCGTAAATTTTTTCAATTTTAGCTTAAAAATATTAAGTATTTCCCATTTCATCTAAATATTCAATATTTTGTCCAAATTCAATTTTAATCAGAAGGTTTTTTTAAAAAATACATTGGGTTTTTATAATATTAAAGGGCTCTCATTTCATAATTTTATTCAATTTTGGTAAATTAAAAATTCAATTTGCTTTTAAAAGTAAAATGACTTTTATCAGACTCCTAGCACTAACAATTGTTTTTTTACATTTTCATTTATTTTTGGAAAACACCATCTTCACATAAATTAAATACCTTTAACCAATCAATCAGTCAATCAATCAGTTAATCATTGTAACATGTTCTTGTCACACCATTTCTTGCATTGTTTTGGGGGACTGGGTGATACTGTGTGTTAATACTTACATAATAATTTTTCCCTTTTTTATTTGCTCTAGGACTGCTGTTAATTTTGCCTCTGCTCTGGATTCAATATGGTCAATATTTGCTGGTAAGATTAAGTTGTCTGTTGTTTTCTTTGTTTCACTGGGATTTGTTTTATAGGAATTCTTCAACGTCTAAAACGCCCTGTGGGGGAGCGGGTGGGCCATGGCCCTGCAGAATACTCTTGGCTTCCTCGGTCGATCGTAAGAGGCGAGAAAAGAGGTTGCTTTCTGTTGCCCTGGTGTTCGCAGAGCTAAAGG
>JAVFBW010136835.1:0-22794 GCA_034783835.1 Mopalia ciliata
TTCAATGCAGTACAACATATAGGTATTACTGAATTCATGATACACACAAGCTATATTTTAGCAAACCCAGAAGCCAATATCAAAATATTACAAACGAAAATATAATTATGCAAGAATAAACATTTATAATAACCAACAGCGTTTGGACAGAAATAAAAGTGTCTTTGTCACTTATGATATGACCGAACATCACATTTCTTGGTTACATTCTGTACATGTACAAATAGTTAAAGATTGTTAAATTGATAAAAACTTGGATTTTTTGTTAAGACATATCAAATGCAGCTATGAAATACATGAATAACAGTTTTGTTTGAATTTTTGTTACTCTTCCTGGTGAACTATATGTTATGATAAATTGAATGAACAAAGTGTCATCATCTTAGTCTTTTAGCTTGAACTGCATCTTGAAGTTTAAGTTTTCTTTCGTCCCTAATGTTGTTGTTGAGAGCTTCTGTTCCTCCCCTCACTGAAACACAGGAGATGGGTTTCTCTCCAGGTGGTTTGATTGAATTGGAGTTTGGTTGTTTTTCCGTGATATTCGGGTTATCTTTGAGATTTTTGCTACTGTCATTTAATTCCTAGTTTCTCCAACTGTCTGTTAATTTGATACGTTTTTATGTCAATATACGACAGATGTACGAAAACGGGTGAGGTAGATTTGATTAAATAGAATAGAGTGTATCTTCTCGGGAATAGAAGCTGAGAGTAATGAAGCTTTTTGTATTGTAGTTTTTGAGTCATTACCTCATATATTTACTGCGTGTGTGTGAACGGGAGTGGAAAGTAATAGAATAGTTAATATCCATAAAACTGTGTTCCTTTTAAGATCAGAATACATACACTTTCTGTATACCCGTTACATAAGTTTCGACCTATAGAAAGGCTTGTAACAAAAGGCAGCAGAAAACAGTTAGCAATATGAATGACTATATTTGCTTGTTAACGGTTTTAGGTAGAATGTACAGATGTTTAACTTACTCAAGACAATTTAGCTGGTTTAAGCAAATCATCCTTGTAATGTCACTACAATACTAGATAGCATTACCATAATAGATATCACTACCACACTAGATATCACTACCACACTAGATATCATTACCACACTAGATATCACTACCACACAAGATATCACTACCATACTAGATATTACTACCATACTAGATAGCATTACCATACTAGATATCATACCACACTAGATATCATACCACACTAGATATCATACCACACTAGATATCACTACCATACTAGATATCACTACCATACTAGATATCACTACCATACTAGATATGACTATCATACTAGATATGACTATCATACTAGATATGACTACCATACTAGATATCACTACCATACTAGATATCACTACCATACTAGATAGCATTACCATACTAGATATCATAACACACTAGATATCATACCACACTAGATATCATACCACACTAGATATCACTATCATACTAGATATAACTACCATACTAGATATCACTACCATACTAGATAGCATTACCATACCAGATATCAGACCACACTAAATATCATACCACACTAGATATCATACCACACAAGATATCACTACCATACTAGATATGACTACCATACTAGACTTCACTACCATACTAGATATAACTACCATACTAGATATCATTAACATGCTAGATATCACTACCATACTAGATATGACTACCATACTAGATATCACTACCACACTAGATATCATTACTACACTCGATATCATTACCATACTAGATATCACTTTCATACTAGATATCACTAGCATATTAGATATGACTATCATACTAGATATGATTACCATACTAGATATGACTACCATACTAGATATCACTACCATACTTGATATCACTACAAACCGAGATACCACTGTAACCAAACAAAGACAAGAAGATCGTAAAACATAGACGCCGCATCATATCGACCCCGCTTAAAGGGGTAACGTTATTTGATTTTAGGAGCTAGTTATAAATATATGTATTACTATTAAAACTCGAATAGTCTAGATCACAGAAGTTGCTTAAAAGAACCGATGTAATGAATGTGTGTTTGCTATCGTCCAGAATTAAACTTTAGTGTCAGATGTAAAAGTCTCCTTTAAATCGAGACTTCATTATTACACCTCGTGCTGCAATACTGCCTGTGGGTTTGTTATTAACATTCTTAAACTTATACAAAAATATTTTGTTTTTATTGGAATGCTAACGCATTTTTGCACCTAAATATCTTAATTTAATGTGTAAAGGCATTTGTAGAACATTGAATGGATGTTAATATAGACGATGTAATAAATACGTTATATATGTTTTCTTAAAAATGAGTTTATGCTCGTCTGCGATAGACCTAATCTATTTGGTCCCCATATGTTTCCATACACATGAGACTCACATGAGCACATGAGTGTTGCAATCAATTTCTGAGAAAACACACAGGATATATTCTGAAACATCACCGCTGCCAGGGGGTTGTATATAGAGGTTTCATTTGAGTAATATAAGAATTTATTGATTGTTCACACAATATGAGTCATTGGGGAGTTTCTGGCGATTAAAATTTGTGTTCAATTAGACCATATCTGAGTTTCGATTACGCCAATAAGTCCGACGCCTCATACTGGTGTTATGTAAATTTGACTATGGTGTCCTGAATGTGTATGAGTTTTATGTATGCCGGCCTATAAAGAGTAATGAAGTTGGTGTAAACATTGAAGAAAGAATTAAAGTACAAACACGCTTATTACTATGCTGGAGAGGAAATTAATTACATGATGAAAATAAAGAGAGTTAATGTAGAAGAACTAGGCTGTTGATTAACTCTCCTTCCAAGGCATTTCCTTAGTAAAGTATATAGGAACCAACGCTGTCGGCCAATTGCTTACCTTTAAACACCAACTTCCAAGAAACTAAACAAAACATTAACTATGAATAATTTCTGAGGGTCGTGGGTTCGATTCCCGGACAGGTTTCAACCTGCAAAATTTTCTGAACTAGAATCTGTTCAAACTAAGAAAGTGTTATCCCAAAATACTGTTAAACATTAACTAGCCAATTTTAGAGTGATTCAATCAATCAATCGGTCAATCAATCAATCAATCAAAATGAACTGGTTTATTATCATTATTACAGATGCAGTGAGAGTAGTTCCAAACACAAGTCCACTCTGGTTTCGATCAGAGAACACACTGAACTTGACATGTGTAGCAGATGAATTAACCCAACTTAACTGGTTCAAAAACAATGTGAAAATGAACATTGCTTATTTGAATGGCTTCATGATGACGACAAGACAGTATCTTCACCCCCGTTCCACAATTAGCAATCTGTGGAAGGAAAATGTGGGGATTAGTGACTCAGGTATATATAGCTGTCATGACGCCAATCAGAGACACCTGGAGGAACAGATTGATGTAAGAGTCCTCAATGGTAAGTGCAGCTTTTCTTTGATTGGCTACATCACGTATGGTTGGTCAAGACATCATAATGCGTTAGTGACCAACAAGCGCATGGCGTTAACCGTTGAGCTGATCAGTTGACATTTCTTTTCGTTTCATCTCTTTTCCTTACATGGTGTACAAGTGTATGTGAGGGATTCGACTCACCGCACAGCTAAATATTTATTGAACGTGAATAAATGGAGATGGAAGTTCTGCCAGCAGCACCATACGATATGGTTTCATGTTGCCTTTCAAATTGATAGTCAAGGATGCAGTCTGTTTGAAATTTATCTTTAAATAAGGAAACTTGGAGAGAAAAAACTATGTTCACGCAACAGCGTAGCTGAATTACCGCGGAATGTGGCGTAAAACAGCAATCAATGAATGAATCACATGGAAACTCATTGCACAAAAGCCGAGACTCGGAAAGAATGGACAGAAAAAATCATTTGGTATAATTTTGTTGTATATTGAGACCCTCCTATTTGTCTCTGATCTGATATTTGTCAGCGGACTGTATTGTCTGGATCAAATTCTGACAGTCTAGCGCCATCGGCTATCACGTGCTCGACATGAGCATACAGTGACCAGGTTTCTATTGTTGATTACCATTTTGATATAGTTGTCTTTCAGGCAGCGCATGTAAATTATTTATTGATGGGCCAAATTATGTCACGAGCTCGATTAGTCACTCCAGGAAAACCTAATCACATTGAAGAAAAAATTTTCACTGATTATCTATTTTAAGGTGTTTTGGGAGTTTATACTTCCTGGTACTTATATAAGCCAGAAATACGCATCTCGGCTTAGTTGACTCCCATGTTGTATACATGTAAAACGGATCTTTTTTGCAAGTGACCGATTCGCATTTGAAGGTTTCTAAAAGTGCCAATTCAGAGAAGCTATCATTATCAGAGTTAAGTCACACCATTTTAGACATACAACTGCTAACAGGTGTTTCACCCAATCGGATGATACAGTTCTTGACTATAGGATATGTGAGAAAAACGTTAATCTTTCGCCACCTTCCTTTTAGTGTACACACAATAATACAAATGCATTACATCATGTCGTTGTCACAAATACCAATTGTTTGCAGTTGGTATCAGCCGGCATGTCTAGGATTGCAAAGCTTTTCCTTCTACGTTAAAATCAAATACTGAAAGAAAAATAATTTAACAACTTGTACTTTGTTCACCCTGGAAAGATTCGGAAGTAAAACACATGCCCTGGGTTTTACTTCGGTCATTCACTCAACAGTCGCCGAGGTTGATTTGAATCTACGGAGGCATGCGTCTTTGTTTATCTTTCTGAAGACCAGGATCCCACATGCGCGCTCTACGCCCCTTACTGCATGATCCAGTCATATATTGTACTCTCTGGCTCATTTTCAACTTCAATCTTTACTGCCTTCGAATTTGTTTGTATGGTTGCTTTAAAATCCAGTCCGTAGGCATATGTTATACAATGTGAAATAATTTCTATGACATCTTCTAAACGCCAGAGAGATTTTCACGAAGAACGGGATTTGGTCGTTGGCTTGATCTTCATTGTTGGCTCACACAATTCTATACTTTTGGTATACCTTTAATTTGAAAGCTGCACATTCTGCTTTATATTTATGGTTTAACTGTTGTATTACAGTGGTTGGGTCTGATGTGACAAAACAAGCTGGACACAGTGCTACTCTTCGATGCAATGCACAAAATTTAAAACATGAAGATTTTAAGAGGATAGAATGGCGGCGAGATTACGGCAGTATACCTGTCCATCAGTTACCCAGAGTAAGCCAAAATGATAACTCCTTCGCTCTTCATCTCACGTCTTTAGGTAAGTTATTTAACTTTTTATTCGATGCCAAGTTGCCTCTCAATTGCTGATTAATTCCTATTTAATTATTTTAATTGTCTCAAATCAAATGCCTTCCTTTCAAAGAATGCTTAATTTTGTATAACATATATGTTTTCTTGATTCATTAACATAATGAATTTGTGCTGATTTGGCATTGTTACAAATTAGACAGGAAAATATAAATAAGGTAATTCTTCATACAGTGGCTGTATACAACCATAAAATCGTACTCATCTTCTTCTTCTGTACAGCGCGAATATTTTCTCACACATACATCAATTTACAGCAGTGTGTTCCATCTACCGGTTTCTATGGCTAACCTATGGGACCATGCTTTTAGTCTTGTTAATGCTATACGAAAATGCCGTAACAAAATACTGTCTAAGTAATATCGGAAACCAAATCGACAAATTGTCAAGTAAACTCCACCTCTACTGGCTGCTTTCCTAGGAGTCTTCCAATCTTTGTGAACACAGTCGCATATAATCTCTGTTTAACTAGAGATAGAAAAACATTATAATTGCAAACTGATTGAAGAAGTCAGGCGTATCCCAGTCCAAGACTTTCTAACAGAAGTTTTATGTGAAAAATCATCTTGTAACATAAATTTATTGATTTTTATATAATTTCTATCAGAGGGGTGTATGAGCTTAATCCAAAATATAATAATACTCTTGTCCATAAAGGCGATTTGTTGATAACAAAAATCAGTCAGTTTCGTCATAAATGAAGTCATTGTGTGTATAGCTAATTTTACACCCAGTATGTTTTTGCTCAATTTAACAAGTACTCGTTCTATTTTCAAAGCTGAAGAACAAATCTCTGTGCTTCACAACCATTATTAAGAATAGGAAAGCAGATTAAAGTAGTGTGTCACAGCCTAATCTGTGAAGCTATATATAACTTCTTTTAAACTCAACTTGGCAACTTGAGAACAAATATTTCTTTCCTTGATCCCAAGGGTTGTTTGGCCCTATGCAAAGGATGCTACAAGACAATACTAAGATAATTGAACAAGTTAACAATTTCAAGATCATTATCATATATCGAAACACACCATGTGCTTTGATTTAAACACGTTAATTACGAAAAATCATGACTTTTAATTTGTTAACATATACAGCTATAATGTCCATTGTTTACAATAATTTTCTAGAACATTCCGGTAATAATTTAGATCGTATACTGTGTCTGCTACAATTAAAATGTCGTCAGCATAAATACGGAAATATCAGTTGTTAACTGGGATTGGTATTTATTGACATATAACTGTCCCTGATTGGAAGCGCAGCGGGTACGTGCTATGGACGAATTCACCATCCAAGTTACGAAGGTAACTCTTCCAAAACGAGTTTGTATAAGATACAGAAAAGAAGAATCAATTTTGAGTGACAGATAGGGATTTCTATAGCTGGCCAACAATGGCTATAGAGTGAACCAAAGACGCACAGAAGGGCGATCAATACCCGGGGATTTAGGGATGAACTCAAGGCACCTATACGTATGATAACTCTTTTCATCTTTTCTGGAAGGTTGCAGGGTATTTACCTTTAAATTAGTCTTTCCTGACTTGTAATGATTTGAGTTTAAACACTGGCCAATGATTTCCTTTGTTGTAGATGAAAGTGACGCTGGGCATTATGAGTGTATATTTACCTTTGAAACTCGTACCCCGGATGGAGTACGCCAAGAAATCAGCCTCTCAAAGAGGATACGATTGGACGTTCTCGGTAAGTCATTGTGCTTAACATTCCACACACGAAATACGAATTAGGACCAATTCTTCACTGTGAACGTTTTAAAGCTGACAGACTGGCCGTATCATAAATCTGTAATATCACACAGCGGATTGTAATCTGAGAAAGCACCATGAAGTGATATGTTTGGTATCAGAAGTATATAGCTCAGTCAGTTTAGATAAATATAACAAAAATGCCAGAAAACTAACCGGCACTTAAATGGCTTATCAAAATAGAAATTTATTGGGATTTTACTTTCAGAAATGAGATATTATATACTATGGAGTAATTCTCATCCTGTATGCATGCCTGCTCGTGCTTCAGTTTGCTTTGGAATTATGCAGCTTACATGTTTACTGTTTTACTTTGTCTTACTTCGAAATTTTCATTTGAAATCATCAGATAAGTAAACTTTTAGGACTTTTATGATTTAGTGTTATGTATTCTTGCAGGCTACTCTGAAAGTGACATGGCTGGTAAGAACTGTATTTTTTTTATGAAACAAACATGCACTATAGGGCCTATCTATGTTATCGTATGTCTCATTGCACGTGATACAAGTCGTTTGTCTATTGATATTCTTAACTTCGATTCCTTGATATTCAGTGGCTGCTCAAAGATATTTCAGTTGGGGTCGTAAATAATGTGCGAGGATGGACAATCTGAAGCAAGGCTTCAGCCGAGGGCACTTGTGCCCGAGCAGGGGGATTATCCGGGACGGGGGTCCCCCTCCCCAGCCGCTGCTTGGTAAAAAAAAATGATTTTACCTGATGAAATGTTGTCATTTTAGAGCACTTGATACTAATACTGTTTATCCATATCTCTATGTGTAATACTTGTAACTTTCATAAATAATAATTATTTTGAAAATACAAATTATTTTACAATTTGAAAGTACATGTTAGTTATATCTTTTATTCAAATGAGCAATTATTACCACCGTATGAGATAAATAATTAACACATATAAGACCGGGAATTTTCTTTCTCACGTTACTGTCTCACGTCAGTCAAAATGCGCGCCAAAATGCGCGCATCAGAAATTTAAACCGAAACATATCGCTCTTAACTTACCAATCACAGGGTAGGAGTAATTACTTGTCTGCATATACTTAGCTCACCACAGGTCTTAAGCCCAATTCAGACCAGACGCGACGCGACTGTCGCGCTGCACGAAAATAATGTAGAACACTACTTATTATGTAATAAAGTTCATACTGGATACTACAGTCGCGCTGCAGTTGCATGTTCTCTAACGTAACATTGTGACGTTATTCGTTTACATTGTGAGGTCATTGCCTGTTCGAGTTTGCCAATGTTAAAGCATAGGAATGAAACGTGTCGCGCAGCGCCCAGTGTGAACAAGACCCAAGATACGGACGTCGCGTCGCGTCCGGTGTGAATTGGCCTTTAATCTACACGTTGTTAAGAAGAAATATATACCTGACGTTTCTGGCGTGCTATGTTACATCACCATCAACAACATACACGACAAAGAATTTCTGACGCGTAGATTTCGACCTAGATCATGTAAGATAACAAACATTGAGGTGAGACAAAAATTGTAACGAGGGTTTCTATGAAATCAGTCCTTTTGATTGGATGGTTTAACACCTAGCATTTTTAAACACTCACGTAATACAGTGTAAACATAAGACGCACTTAGTCCACCATATAGCGTCGACAGGGAAACGTCCATTATAGTGCTGTGACATGTTTACGTTGAAACCTTATCCAATTACTTCGGCCATAATATTATCAATAAAATACACAAAAATAACGAATTTTATTTTCTCTCTATAATTAATGGAAATAAGATAATTTTATTATTTTGCAGTACCAATTTATTTTTACAATATGTACCACCACAAAGCTTTGGCGTTGACAAAAAGGCACCACCAACATACATTGAGTATGTAGGCTAACTGAGCTCAGCTGAATAAGAAGGATGGTATAGATTGATTATTTTCCTTTGAAATGGTGCTGTGTAGGTCCACTTGGCATTCACATAAAGCTATAACTTTCGCGCAAAAGCATGTGCAAAACACACAAAATGTATTACCTGAAGTCTATCATGTGACTTCGGGTTTTACCTGGTGAAAAGAGGACTAGCGTCTTCATCATTTTATTGCTTTCAAGTTTTTTTTTATTTACTAAAAGTGCTGCAGGGCTGGCTTGGGTTACAATTGTGTGTGTGGGGAGGTTGGCCACTGTCGATCATAATCAAATATAATGTTCTGTAAGCAGTTCTATGGGCAGAAATGAAATTTCCTTGGCAGTATGCATGTTTAGAACAAATATAAAATAACTATAAACTATACTATTATTGTTGTTGGTTTGTTTTTAGAAATTCTTTAATTTGTTTTACACTAATGGGAGTTATTTTACATTAATGGGTTCTTTGCCGGCAATGTACTGCTGGGAGCAAGGAGTATGAATAACAATGACTCCCTTTAAACTAAAGGTCATATTTGGGTTTTTAATTTTTACAACTTGTAGTTTGTCTACAATCTAAACCTACTATCTAAAGCATTGTAAAAACTATGAGGGGACAGGAGGTTCAAATGACTTGGAATGGATTGTAATTAGATTTTTGTTTTAGATACAAATGAACTAGTGTCGTATCTCACAAGTTTTTATTTTGTAATTGCAAATGTAGGTGTCCTGTCAAGCTTATGCACAATTTTCTATAGAAGTTTCTAAACTGTATTGCCTCTCCTCTGTTGTTCTTGTGTACTTTTTTTCTTATAGATCATTTTCTATATCATTTATTTATTAAGCCACCAGTATCAAATTGTTTAATAATATACCCATGCAAATAACATGTTAATTGATTGGCTGGTTCATGGATTGGTTCCTGGATTGGTTCATGGACTGGTTCATGGATTATGGATTGGTTCATGGATTGGTTCATGGACTGGTTCATGGATCATGGATTGGTTCATGGATTGGTTCATGGACTGGTTCATGGATTATGGATTGGTTCATGGATTGGTTCATGGATTATGGATTGGTTCATGGATTGGTTCATGGACTGGTTCATGGATTATGGATTGGTTCCTGGATTGGTTCATGGATTGGTTTAATTGACTGCTTGGCCAATATGTTATTCAATGATTTGAACATAATTTAACTCAATAATTCTTTTGTGGCTATTGACCTATTCTGAACTTATCCATCCTATCTTTGTCTTTGTGAAATGACACAAAGTATGGGATATAGAATCAGTGAGAGGAGCTGTAATAAGAGGTAGTGAGTATTCCCCTTCAAACACCACAGGGGATAACTATTGACCAATCCAGTCATCAACTTGACCCTGTTCTGATTTTGTAATATATACACAATATGCTATTCTGCTATATACTACAAATCTTCTGAACAGGTATATGTTCTAACTAAGAAAGTGCTATCCCAAAATAACTAAAATACTACTACATTATAACCTCATTACATGTTATTAGTTCACAAATCATGACATTTTATAAACAGATGCATGCGGTTAATTGGTACCAGATGGTTATATCCTTGATCCCCCTCCAGCTAAATTAATTTGACATTTCTTTTTCGTTAAAGTTATACGGATTAAGCATTCTTCAGTTGCCAGCTTGTATGCTTTTGTTAGAAGTTTTCATGCCGTATGTCATCGGAAATGATAGGGTTTGTATATTTGCAGTTGGAACAAGAGACCTATTTTTACTCAGACCTATGGTACCCTATTGACGATTTTTGTGGGTGCAATTAAACTGAATACCGCTTGTAAATCTGTTTAAAAATGATTTTTGCATTTACATGTTGTTTTGTGCGTTCATTTGTTTATGTATCAGTGTTTATTTAATATGACTAGACTTTGACAACTGAGCATTCTTTAATTAATCTGTAATCCCTAATTATAGAAACACGCACAGCTTACACTATAGCATTGAACCCTAGATATAGGACCAATTGCATATGGTTCTTTATCAATTTTCGATGAAGTTCGTCGAAGCTGAAATGTTTCTTGGATTTATAACACCTAGGTAACAGGTATAAGTGATTAAGATGGTTTGGTCAATAGGCCTAAACCGAAACGTTGAGTCAAAATGAATGCATTATCTTTCTTCCAACTATTACCTATACTTTACCCGGTAACAGTCTTCCCAGTTTTGTTTTCTTGGAAAGTTAGCCTAAAATGATATAGGCACCTATGTATTTTAACTGTAAACGAATGAAAACTATATCTAGTTAGGTTTCTGTTGCAGGAAACTGCTACACTTTGTTATTAACTGTGATCTGAAATAAATATTTATAATCCTTAGCGTTATACAAATTTCACACAAAAACGTTAAATCTGGTCAAGTGGACTATAAAGCTGGGATAAAGTGTACATATACTACTATATCCCAGGTTAAAAGAAGTCTTGTCTCTTCCTAGCATGCTCCGTTCAGAGCATCTTTGGTAAAAATGACACGCAAGGACGTACTATGGAATGTCTTTAACAGTGACGAAGAGTGCGTACGCTTGCATGGATAAAGTGTACTTAGTATCCAAAGAATGTCGTAAACATGGCATACACGCACTGCACATGTGTGGTTAATGAGATGAAGGTTCACTTGTTTCAATATGATAATTCCGTCGTTGTTGAAGCTCTGTTCGATTACAGAGAGTGGCTTGATTCTCTATTTTATCATGGGCGAAGCGGTTAAACGCCAAGATGTTCGAATGCAACAAAACTTTGGACTTCTTGTTAACAGAACACATATTGCACATGCACGGGTTACTGCACAGCCAACAACAAGTCAAAAAGGGTTTTACATTTAACGTTTTAGGAATAATGAATAAGTTTGAAAAAGTTTTACTGGCGTTGGCTATTAGTGTTTGCTTGTATTAGCCATTAATTCAGACAAAGCATAAAAATAGCCATGTCATCTCAAATTAATCGCAAGACAGCTTCTAGATCACAGTTTTGTATCTGAATTTTAAAACGACATCTTGTTCTTTCCTGGTCATGCCATTCCTGATATATGTGAAGTGTCCGAGTGATTTCCAAGTTTGATGAAGGGGGCTAACTCGACTCCATTGTTGCTAGAGTTTCCAGTTTCCAGACTGTAGCTGAAAACATTGAGTCTTGTTATTAGATTTATATTTACAATTTCTTCAGAATGTCATTTTCAGTGAAGGACATGCTCTTCACCCTTTCCGAAATAAACAAAAAGAAAGTTATTGAAACATGTAATAAATAAACCATGAATAAGGTCAGACTTCTGATAATAGGGACTTCAGGGGATTTATAGACGTTCATCCTGGCAGTTAGCCAGAGATTTATTTGTGGAGGAAGACGCTTTGATTCGTTAAAGGTCAATGCTTTTCGCGGCGTTTAATGATTAATAAACAAATAGACAAATAAAAATTGGTCTATTAAAAACGCTTCCAGAGGGACGCAGGTGTACCGAAACATGAACAACAAATTAAGCAGAAGGTTTCTTTGTCTGTTGATTGCGAGAATGATTACTTATTGTATAACTTATAGGCCTACATTCTGGCATTCAAGCTTTGGCAAAAATCTTATTCCATTTTCCAGATATGTATCTCTGAGAAATGAAATATTTCAAGAAATATCTTGAAAATGAGAAAAGATCTTCACCGAAACTTGAATGCCAAAATGTACAAGTTATTTGTCGTTATTTTTTCAAAAATTTCCCAAGCTAACTCGCTTTATAAAGATGAGTGTGATTGCTTTTAGAAATATACATGTGGTGATATATTGATTCTGCTTGCATTCTCAAACATAATAAACCCTTGTTGTTTATAACTGAGAATAATACTTTATTATAAAATGAATGAACTTTATCTGGCTAAGACACATGCAAACTAACTTTATTAACTAATTTGCACGATGCTAAAGAGATGAGAGAGCACTGAATCTTCATCTATGTCAGTGATTGAGCGGGCTGGTTTTCTTGGATAGAAAAAACTTTTGGACGGTATAACAGTTGTTTTTACAAATACAGCTGTAAATTGTAGACCAAATTGCACATTTGTTGACATTCGAAAGCTACTCAGCTGGCACTCCTCAGCAATATCACGTGGTTTACTAGTGGTATACTTGGGGAAGTAGTGGAGCCACGAGAAAAACCACAGGCTACTTAATTTGTTGTGAATGGTACCACCAGAAAAAAAATATGTGAATTTCATGTGTTTAATTCTACGTGAATAGACCCATACGATTCTTGAAATATTTACGCATTCGTGCATTTTCAAGGTCAAAGTCATTGCAAAACATGAGTTTACATCAGTCTTGTTCATCTTCACTATTCGTTCGCGTAACCGTCATGCATAGAATGAATTCAACCTATCAACAATTTTTAAACCGCTGACCCAAGACATCCATTTTTCGCGATATGAGACTTACATCCTCTTTTTTTCTATTGAAGGAGAAGACCACCCAAAAACCATATTCTATAAATAAGTAAAACTGTTTGTGTGTAACACAATACATTAATTTCCATTTTCATAACCTGATCGTAACTCTGGTTATCATTCATTGAAGAGGATCACAAGGCCCGGTTGAGTCATCAAATCCTGTGCTGCTAAGTTTTCCTGCACTCTGGTTGGTCAGCCAATTTGAACTATCCAATGATAGAACAGTGTAGTCTGCTGTACACAGGATTTGATGACTCAACTGGGCCTTGTGATCCTCTTTAATGAATGATAACCAGAGTAACGATCAGATTATGAAAATGGAAATTAATGTATTGTATTACACACAAAAAGTTTTGGTCGATAGGTAACCTTTTTATGAACTGGACCGTCACTGAAAGCCGGCACAGAATAGACTGGCTGATCCACAGTACTGACGCTTCTTCACACGGCTTTCGTCCACACCTTTTAGGCGTCGGATAAAGACTGGTCAAACTCTGAGGGTTGCCATCAGATCCGAGACCAGGAACGTTTTTCTGGTAGCCTCGAAAATATATGCGGTGTCACCACAGCACTTCTTTTTAGTGTGCTGCTGTAGTGACGTGGCTGACGGCCTTGAAGTCTCATCAGGGGCTCAACTGTAAAGTGTGGTATGTTCTCTAAGTACAGAGCCACTGGCTTAATGAAGGTATGGCTGATAAATTGTTCTCCAGCTTCTTCGTTCAGGGTTAAACCGAGGCATGATTGGTAAAGGCGACAACTTTCGTTGTACAGCATCCAATACTGAGACACCCTTAAATTACCATGCTTATTAAAAGTAAGAACAGCACCACCTCCGTACTGCTGTTGTTTATCCCACTGCATGACAAGAGGCGATGGGCCTACGTGTCATGTTAAAATCCAACAGCAACCGTTTTGAGTCGAGCCCAACTGCTTCCAGTGAAATGGACGACGTGGTCTGGACCCTCAGCTTTGTCAATCTCGGTGAATATCACATCATCAGAGTGGATTGTAAGCTTAAGACACAAGGAGAGCCGACATTCGGTAGGCATCACTGGCCGTGGTGGCTTGTTCATTCGTCAAGTGTAGATGGTGGCATTAGTTCCATGTCAGATAGAGCCTATTTTCCTTCGTTTCTACGCGATGGTGGTCATCCCCAAACCCTCCAACTCCTTCTTTAATGCACACCAAAACCGTGCAACAGTTGTATATGAACAACAATCCCCTCCCGAAGCATGTTCAACTTCAGGTGGGAGATCCAAGTCCGTATCAATAAAGTCCAGTTTGAAAAAGCATATTTATCGAATCGGAATTGGGGTATTGAGATATTTCAACCCGAGCCCCCTCCACAGTTGGTTGTGTACCCTCTAGAAGATTTTAACGATCTAGTCGGTATGCAAGAATGAATAAGAAACTAGTCACCACCACCCCTGCAGATACTGAAGGCAGAAACACGCCTGGGCGGAAGGTTCCATTGAGTCAAGTATTTGGGTAGCCGGCCAAGGCACTGTCGATTACGCAACGTCTTGACAGGTATTAGAACACCAGACCTTGGATGGAAATACCTCGATGGATAGACAGCGAGCGCTTGAAACATTACTATAGCTGTATGGGGGAGATATCAGTCTGGGCGAGGCGTTGATTGCCTCGGATCGATACCCCTACCCCTATAACGAGACGCAACCCATCCACTCGATCGTGTCTTACATCGAAAGCGATTCAAGACCCTCAACAACATAATCCCTGGTGGGCAACGTGACAAGCCAGGAGGCCAGGCCGGACGCTCAAAGCACCGCCCAAACCTCCCCACTCCAGCACTTCTGGTGAAGAGAACTGCTTCTTTAAACCAACCCTTGATTCAACTCCCTCTCGGTTTGATTCACTCAGTCCGGGACGGAACGTGTGGTTTTTCCGGGTTTGGGAACCGATATACCACACGGCGTCTTTGGTGGAATTGCAGCAGCCTATTGGACCTGAATGTGTTCTTTCAAGCGTAACGACGTAACTTCTCGTATCTGTACAGATATCTCCGAGGTAAATGAAAGTACATTTTTTTTTTTTACCAAAACGAGTAATGTTGACCAACGAATGTTTTGTGCGCATGCGTGGAAATCACTCAAAGTACTCCACGGATTTGTATTTAAAAAAGCACACCAACCAAGCCGGTTTCTCAGGTTAAATCACATTTAAACAAAACATTGTTTCTTTTTGTATGTATGACTTTTTGCAATAATTCCAATTTCCTCCCCTGTAAGTATTTTTTTTAAATTGTAGCTCCAATGACGTCATCATATCAACACAAAAATAGCCTTCAGAGGTAAACAATAAACACGTGGATAACTCAGTGATATGATGACAGTTAAATCCATTTGAGTTACCTCCCCTCAAATGAACCACTCTAGATGATTATTTATGGTAGGGAAATGGCAGAAGGATGTTCCGACATGTTGATTAACTAGAGATAAACCACCACACCATCAGTTTACATGTCTATGATATAGTGGTGTTTAAAAGAACCCAGACTGTTTTTAGAATTAACCACATCCTCAAAGAGATGTACTCCGGCAATATGTCTTTTATGCATATATATATAACATAATTTTGACAACGCCACTCAAAAACTGTACTCTTACACGTCAAATAATTTTAGGAGGGCTCATTTTGAACAACATACATGACAAATAATTCTGATTCATGCGGAGTCATACAATTTAACAAAGATCACCCAAAATAACAAAAATTGACATGTGATTTTCTTTTTATTCAGGCGATTCCATTGGCAGCAAGATGCTTTTAGTTCACCATACCCCTTAGTACTGCGTTTAAATTGAGGTGGAGGTACGCAAACAGTTTTGCTCCTTTAAATCTTTTAGTCACACAAAAATGCTATAATTTTTTTATACTTAAATTTATTATAACACTTTTTCATATACAACAATAAATGCTTAACAAATTCTATCGATACCATTCTGATTCAAGTCTACCAGACAAAATTATTAATCTTTCATAATAAACTAATTTATATTATCATGCTTTGACTCCATAACCATGAAATCAAACCCAAGTACAGTACATGTTGTTCATGTGGTTAGGAGGGAAATACGAATGCCATCTCAGCAAGTAGTTGCGATCAGGTGGACTGTACAACTATTTAACTAGAATATCTTCAAAGACATGACGACTGATATGGATTTTCAACTTCTGGATATATTGGGCAGGGACATTCTCGTTTCGATCTCGATACTAAGATCGTTTTCAAGCAATTATTAGCAGATCTTAGTATCGAGATCGAAACATCGCTGCCCAATATATCCAGAAGTTGAAAATCCATATCAGTCATCATGTCTTTGTATTTAACCAGCTTCTAAATGCCACTCAAACAAGATAGAATATCTTCCTTCTACTACCAATTGTGTACTGTTGTGTGTACATTATTCTAATAAACACATTAATTCATAACTTTTATACGTACGTGTAAAACAAACAAAGCCAAGGAGTAGAAATAGTAATACCACGTCCCCATGTTGTGGAGGAATGTATAGTTACTTTTTAGCATCTTCAAGAATCCTATGTATATTAAGTCCATAAAATAAACTACCGCTGGCATACAGCGGTAATCCAAGTATCTGTATCAGTTTTATTTAATATCTAATGTTTTGTACAACGTATAAAAAAAAGAAAAAAAAAGAAAAAAAAAAAAAATCCTGCCTGCCTAGCTCAATTGTTTTCAGGCCGTTAGAGGAAACACAGAACTAAAAGATTATTCAAGGCTGGCGTTATTATAAATGTTAATCTGCAGTTAAGATAGCAGAGGCCATCGATATATATATTGTAGAAGACTGGGCAAGTTAGATGTATATTGTACGTCAATGATGTGTATATGATCACAACTGTATGCTTTTTATAACCTTCTCAAGAGGGCTGATTGGGGTTATAAGCAGTCCTGAAATGTAGATCACATATAGGATATAGATAGCGATGTACTGAATGTAACTGAAGTAAAAAGTAACACATAAAAAACTTAAATAATAATATAAATGCCATACAAATGGGTAAATACAATTTACTTGTACATAATTCCATTGATTGATTCATTCATATTTAATGCCGTGCTTAGGGTATCTCACTTATAGGACGGCAGTGTTTTCCGACAAAAATTGACACGAGTTCACCATAGGACATGAAATGTTTTGATAAAGTTTGAAATTTAACCTTCTCCAGTGCAAGAACAGAATTACTCCCCTCCAAGAAAACATGCCCTTAGCCAGAGAGCCTATAGTTCAGGTGGGGTGAGTAAAACTTGCAACCTTAAGCTCAAACTTTGGACTTTCTGTGCCTTGGCGGTTTGTGTTTTATTTAAGTTTGCTTCACTCACTGGACTATGGGGTGGCCTCGGAGACCCATTGCATTCATACGGCTTCACTGGGTCGGTAACCCCCAAACAATTATCCATTTCTAAAACGATAAATACTAACCTCCAGCTACCAAGCCAAAAAATTTGTTTCAATGTTTGATTGTGGTTTATACTTCGTACTCAAGGTCGTTTCCAGAATGACAACAGATTATTCATTTCAAACCAAACATGGTGGAAAAGTGAAAGAAACTTTAGAACAAAAAACCTTGTGATTGCCAGAGTCACATCGTGCGACTCACTTATAAACCCAATGGTTGACTGGCAAACCTCAAACAAGTTACAGTACATCGATCGGACGCGCTTACCACTTAGCAACAGCCGTAAGACAGGATGCGGCAACAAGTCTCCAAAGTTTTAAAGTCAGGAATTTACTCTCAGATTTTTGGTCAGTCTGATTTGCAATCTGTGTCTAGATCACACAATGGACAGAAACTTAGTTTAAAATCCTGGAATTATGCGTCCCCTTTTACTAGCTTTCTTCATTTTATTCTTAAATTTTGACTGTTTTCGCAAATCAATATTTTTCTGTCTCTTTTCTTGTTTCTCCTTCTTTTTATCTGCCACTTGCTGTTCTCTGGTTGCCCATGATGTCTTTGTTTTTTCTTTGCGCTTTTCTTTTCTCTTGAGTGCCTTTTTCAACAAATTAGGGTCATCTTTAATTTTGAGCCCCTCTGCTTTTCCAATAGCCAAATCCCAAGTATTTTTCTTTTGTAATTCACGCCCTGCAAGAACATCTTTTTCTTGGACTTGTTTCAATTTTTCTTTGCGTTTATCTAAATTGTCCAGAATTTTTTTGTAGTCTTTTCCAGTCAAGTCAGATAAATGATTTTTTCTTTTCTCACCAGAGTCGGCAAAATCAAATTTGCTAAACACCATTTTGCCTTCCTTGTTATAGACTGGTTTGACAGGGGAGCTAGCCCCTCCATTTGGTAATTTTTTCTCTGAGTTATCCCCCTTTATATTATTTAATTTCTCCTTCTTTCGTTTCATTTGGAGCTTCAATTTACTTTGTTTTCTCTTCAACCTTTTTTTTTCTAACCATTCTTCAGGTTTTAGCTGGCCTCTTTTGCCTAAAAAGCAAAACAATAACAACAGTTTAATGTAAATCAAACGTGTTTGCAAATTTCTCAACAAAAGTTTCAGCTTTTTGAAGTTAAAATTATTAACTTTTTAAACTTTTAATTGTCAAAGAACATAAAGGCGGCTTTTACATAATACTATCCGATCTTTGTGTAAAAAAAAAACATTGTAGCTTAGGCTTATTTGAGAGGCTCTGTTCAGGTCACTGCACTATAATACTTCCCACAACTTAAGAACCAATCTTAATATTTATAGAAATGCTTACGGTCAATTTTGGAAATTGTACAACATCAAGTTGAAGAATGTGGTTTGTCAATGAGCTGGGCTGTTTGGCCTGTTTAGGAATTGGCCAGTGTAGCATTTCAGTCGGGTATATGTTTTGTTTCTTTGTTTGATTGGTGTTTAACGTCGTACTCAAGGGTATTTCACTTATATGACGCCGGACACAAATAAAGAACATCACAAACAAATCTGTTTCCCGTTTATACCCTTTAGCTCTGCGAACACCAGGGCAATGGAAAGCAACCTCTTTTCAAGCCTCTTACGATTGACCGAGGAAGCCGAGGGAGTATTCTGCAGGGCCATGGCCCACCCGCTCACTCACGGGGCATCGGGTATATGAGATCTGTCACCGACTTGGGGAAAGCCGGGTATGGCTTAAGGCGCATTCAATTTCATAGCTGGTAACCAGTGTCACAAAATCTAATCGGAATTTGAATCTAATCCTCTCACTTCCTAATTCAATTTTGCAGAAGTCATACCTGGGGAAAGGTGTTGGAATGCTCTGTGAGTTAGGGAATAGTGCCACTCACGGGGTTGGTCAATTGGTTAGGTCAGGTGGCCTGTCAGTAAGTTAGACATTGGTGCCAGTCAGTGGATGGGGATTGTGGCCATTCATTGAGTTGGGAAAGGGCTGTGTCGCTGAGGTGGATATTGGGGCCTTTCAAAGACTTAAAGAACGTGGCCAGTGAATGTCTTGTCCCATGGGGCCTGTCTGTGAGTTGGGAAATGGGATATTCAAACACAACAAGAGTGGAAAAAAAACCCCAAAAAACCACAAATAAAAAGAGCACCTTTTAAATCTGAAATACGGGCTTGAAGTCTTTCTCTCAAATCATCCAAATTTCCAACAGAAACTTTAATAACACCGGCACCATCATCAGTTTTCACCTTTGCTTTCTGTTTCATTTCTACTAAAAAATAAACACACAAATGCATTCCTCTAAGTCTATGCATAATTAGTTCTAAAAGAAACACAGAGATTTAAGCCATCCACTTTCAAAGTAGAAAAAAATTCTTGATATTATGCAAACAACAATACAGTTGTGAATAAACAGCTCTGACATGTAAGACAGCTTCACTGGGTTGGCATTCCCATATGGGAAAACCATTTTGGGGCAAATACGTCAATTATTAAACTTTGTTTGAATGGGGTTTTATGCCGTACTTATAGTTATTTTCCTCACAAGACCACAAGATGCAATACAACAAAATCATAAACAAATCAGCTTTGTGTTGCCTCTAGCCTTATATGACTGCATGACGAATGTTTGTTTCCTTGGGGTTTAACGTCGTACTCAAGGGTATTTCACTTATATGATGACAGATTGTCCACTTCACAATGTACCTATCCGTATAACGATGGAAACCTCCTAAAAAGCACCCCCGTGATTGCCGGAGGCACAACATGTGACTCGCTTATATACCTGCTGGTCGACAATCAGACTAGACCCGTGATCGGTAAATCAAAGCAGGTTAAGTTTAGGGATCGCACGCGCTACCACTAATCCACGGCCGCAGGTCAATGAGTGAAAGAAACCTACCTCAGCATCACTAGCAACAAACAAAGATAACGCAAAAGCATCACAAGATACAAGAAAAAGAAGAAGAAAAAAAAAAAAGACATCACAGAAAAATTTAGTATCACTTCTTTAGATCTTAGCTTAGCATCAGAATAAAACCTCTCGAGTCCAAATACTTACCATCATCATTATTCTTGGCATCTAGCTCCTCTTGTAGCTGAGTAACAGTTTTTCTCTCCAGCGGGTTGTCAAATGGCTTTCTCTTTTTGTTGTCTTTTCTGTTGACTTTCTTTTTTCTCTTTGGATTGATATCCACATCTTTAAAATGAATATTAAATAGTTTTATTTTTTTTAATGGCAGACAGAAACCAAAAGTGACATCATGAACAATTAACAACGGTAATTCACAACACAAAGTTTGTTTGTTTGGGCTTCAATGACATACTGAGGGGGATTTCACTTATATGATAAAAGATAATCTATTTTATAGGAGTTGTTGTTTGTTTGTTTGATTGGTGTTTAACGTCGTACTCAAGGGTATTTCACTTATAAGATAACAGATTGTCCACTTCACAATGCACCAAAATGTAGCCTTATTATTGTGGAAAACCGAGAGGAAACCTCATTAAAACCACCCCCGTGATTGACGGAGGCACAACATGTGACTCGCTAATATACCCGATGGTCGACAGGCGGACTAGATCTGGTGAATGGTAAATTGAAGCAGGTTCAGTTTACCGCCGCAGTGCTTATTAAAACATTTAATTAGTTTGTTGTTTTAAATGGATGACTATGCAATCAAGCGTCGATGACAAGACTGAACAAAACACAATACAAACAGTGCAAACAGATTGGCTCGGAGAGCACCAATGACCCAGAAACCTCCTTCCCGACCACTGGGGACAAAATACAACATCATCGTGTAGGTTATTTCACTCACATCAGAGTGTGCCAGCCCAATGGGTGAAGGTTTGTTTGATTGGTGTTTAACGTCATACTCAAGGGTCATGTTATTTGAACCATAAAAGAAACTACAGTGTATCAATGATCCCCACTAATATCGGTCCAGTCTTAGTCCCTGTAGCTAGAGAAGTCATCAAAAATGATAGTATTGAGTTTATACTAACATGTTTGTACTGTCAATTTGTAAACACCACTAAATCCCTCTGGCTAAGGGCAGGTTGCCAAAAGAGTAGCAATGTCGTCTTTACCTAGCACTAAAAGAAAATCAACTTTCCAACGTAACTTCATGTATGTTAAATGCTTTACACGTAGGTTGTGTTAATGTCAATTATTGTTGGAATACACTGCCTTCCTATTGTTTGTTTGATGATGTTTAACATCGTACTCAAGGGTATTTCACTTATATGACGACGGGTACAAATACAGAACATCACAAACAAATCTTCTCGTTACCCTTTAGCTCTGCGAAAACCAGGGCAACAGAAAGCAACCTCTTTTCTCGCCTCTTACGATCGATCGAGCTAGGAAGCCGAGGGAGTATTCTGAAGGGCCATGGCCCACCCACTCCCTCACGGGGCCACTGCCTTCCTATAAGTGAAATACCCTTAAGCAGGATGTAAAACACCAATCACAGAATAAAATGCATTTATCGCCTAGGAAAAGAGCTCTTTCAAGGGGGATAACTTTCCTATTTTAAGTATAGAACGTTTTCATCAATCGCGATTAAGTCATGGCTTGTAGCACAGGGTGTGCAGAATATTTTAATATCTGGTTGCCCTTCGGGCAGGCACTAGTAATTTTTACTTGCCCCCCAAAATATTTGGTTGTCCGAATATTGCTCTGATAAACCAGCAGGATAAAAATTATCAGTCACATTTTTATTTTCCAAGTTAAGGAAGGATGAATTTAAAAGCGTGGGGGGCGTGACCATCTTTCTAGAAGCGACCATCTAGAGAGTGGCTGGTGTGAACCCCAAACACACCTGTTAACTTAACCATCTTGCTCAGCTTACAGGGAACAAAATTCAGAAGACACTATCTAAACAAACCATGCCACAAGTCAGAGCTCTAATATGATCAAAACGTCTTGCACTGTAATGTTTAAA
>JAVFBW010136836.1:0-12122 GCA_034783835.1 Mopalia ciliata
CCCCCCCCCCCCCCCCCCCCCCCCCCCCCCCCCCCCCCCCCCCCCCCCCCCCCCCCCCCCCCCCCCCCCCCCCGGGATTGACAAGCAAGTTGGCATACTGTAGTCACATATATAAAATAACACAAACACAGATTATCTTAAATACAGTTATCTGATTGGGTATATTTAACATTTCCTTCTATATTACACTACAGTCATTAGAACCACACATCTGTTGCAAAATAAAACAAATTAATTTTTCTTATTTAAAATCACCTTTACAATGGGATATTCAGTAAAATTTTAAGTGATATGCCGACTCCGTTGAACTTTGATCCAAGAACATTAAATAAGTGAGAGCTATTATATGAAGGGTGTAATATGACTTGGGGTATAAAGTAGACATCCATTGGTGTATTAAATCTTAAATCATGACACAAAGTCGATCAATCTAAATGATCTGTAATATTTAAAATCTATTTTATAAAAAAATTCAGATTTTTCATCATTTTAAGGTAATTTATCTGTCATAATGCAATCTCAGTAAAACTCGTACAGGCATATAATCCTAGTGTTATAATAGTCTGTGATTGGTTTCTGTACTACGAATTATTTGGCGTAGACCTATAAGAAGTTTTATAGACTGTTTTTTAAGTGTTGCTCTATTGAATTTTTATAATCCACCCTTCGAGTAATCGATTGGTGTACGCTTCTGGTTCATTGATACCCTTCCGGTCAAGTCAAAACACGAAACCGTGTTCCATAGAGTGACCGCATTCCGGCCCATTGAGCGAAGGGACTCTCCATCGACATTACTGATCACAACCATACAACAATATAGGACAACCACCATTGATCTGGGAGCATCAGGGAATTAGAAAGATCTCTGCGACTGCCTACTTAAACATTATTTAAAAAAAAAACTACCGCTAAATCCACAATAACGCCTTCAGGAATCCATACTTCTGTACCCCAGTCTCTAGTGCATATTATGGGCTGACTGGCTCTGTCTAATTTATTCACCTCAATACATCTTAAAGGGAAAGACCACCCAATAACCTTTTTCTACAAATTAGTCAAACTTTTTTTGTGTAATACAATACGTTAATTTTCATAATCTCATCGTAACTCTGGTTATCATTCATTAAAGGGGATCACAAGGCCCAAATGAGTCATCAAATCCTGTGTACAGAAGACTTCACTGATCTATCATTGGATAGTTCAAAATTGGCTGAACAACCAGGGTGCAGGAAAACTTAGCAGCACAGGATTTGAGTACTCAACTGGGCCTTGTGATCCTCTTCAATGAATGATAACCAGAGTTACGATAAGATTAGGAAAATGGAAAATAATGTATTGCATTACACACAAAAAGTTTTACTTATTTATAGAATATGGTTTTTGGGTGGTCTTTCCCTCTAATCTTTAATTTAACTGGAATTTATTTTTAAAAAACGCAACCATCTGCTCTTTATCCTTAGATTACCGCTAATTATATTCCGTACAGATTCTACCCTGCTATAGGCACCAAACAAACAGTTTAACCCCAGAAAAGGAAAAACAATAGTTCTACGATGGTGTGTATGTTTATCTGTGGACATACACACACCGGCTTTGTCTTGCCTTGTGATCGATACACTGATTGTGAAATCAAAAATCTTCCAAGTCAAGTCTTTTATTTTAAAATGTCGTATTAATAAGCGCTACTAGAAAGAATGTGTATCGTTTTTCTCGTACTGATGTGACAATTATGGCGATCATGTAAAGCCATGTTAAAGAAATTATCAATAGTTTTAAACGTCGTGTCACGTTGCAAAAATAGTGTAATCGCTATATATGTATATATCTTTTAAACAACTAGATGAAGATAGTAGCTATAAGTACAAATACATTGCTTCTTATCTGTTAGCAATCCAACAATGCTTATCTTTATAAGCTCATCATGAGCGTATAGTATGTCAGAATCAAAGCGTAATTCGATTGAGTATGAGAACGGCGAAATTGCTGTCAGATGGTTGGCTTCCATTCAGCTGGATGGGGAGTCATTGATTTTTAATAACTGGTGATTCAAAGCCACGCTGTCTTGATTGTTTATAAAGATTCAACTGTTCTAAATCTGATGGCTTCGGCACCACATGGCGTGTATGTCAATCCATGCGATCAGTAGTATTTCACGTAAATCACCCCACTTCCGGGTATTTCCTATATTCTGTCTAGCTTCAGCATTCAAATTATACCAAAAGTACATGAACTCCACAGCTGCGACCAATGCCAACACACAATATGATTGAAAGACGGGTATTCAGTAGGGGAAGAATGGGTTAGTTGACCCGCTTTTCACATAATCAAAGGATCTACTCAACTTTTTCCAGATTTGTAGCTTATTATTGGTGGAAAAGAAAGACTCTGTACTTGTCTATATTCTATGCAAATATAAGTGTCAACTTCTTCTTCAGTTAGGATGTATTTAATAATGAAAAAAATAGTTTTGATGGCTCAACTAACCCATCATTATGGGTTAGTTGAACCACGTGGTAGAGTTAGTTGAGCCAGTATTGATTTATCTAAAAAAACTTTAGTTTCTCACCAATGGTGTAAGGAGTTGGCCTCCAGACTCATGTGAGATTGTCACCAACAACCTAGTTGAGGTCGGTTAGAGATCTGTGTAGGACACTGATAGGGTTTCACCTCGCCTTCTTCTACTAAGCTTGTAAATGAATAAACAAATGAAGCATTTGTGAAGAATTAAACATTTTGTTTTTATTTCCACGATTTACATCAATAGACTGCACAATAAATTATATTGGCTTTACGCCTACTCAATATTCCACTTTTGAAGGGCGCAGCTAAATATCAGCTGGCAAGCTTTACGTGAAATAAGTCCAGCCGGTTTAGGGGGTGCAGGTTAACTAAAGTCCGGTTTGTTTAGGGGGTGCGAGTTTACTCAAATTGGGCGCGTTTAAGAGGTGCAAGTTTACTTAAGTCCAGTTTGTTTAGGGGGTGCAGGTTTACTAAAGTTCAGCTTTTATAGTGAGTGGAAGTTAACTAAAGTCCAGTTTGTTTAGGGGGTGCGAGTTTACTCAAATTCGGCTCGTTTAAGATGTGCAAGTTTACTTAAGTCCAGCTTGTTTAGGGGGTGCGAGTTTACTCAAGTCTGGCTTGTTTAGGGGGTGCGAGTTTACTAAAGTCCAGCTTGTTCAGGGGGTGCGACTTTACTAAAATTCAGTTTTTTAAGGGGTGTAAGTTTACTATAAAGTCCAGCTTGTTCAGGGGGTGCGAGTTTACTAAAATTCAGCTTTTTAGAAGGTGTAAGTTTACTAAAGTCCAGCTTGTTCCGGGGTGCGAGTTTACTAAAATTCAGCTTGTTTATAAGATTTACTAAAGTCCAGCCTGTTTAAGGGGTGCAAGTTTACTAAAGTCCAGCTTGTTTAGGGGGTGCAAGTTTACTAAAGTCCAGCTTGTTCAGGGGGTGCAAGTTTACTAAAATTCAGTTTGTTTATAAGGTGCAAATTTACTAAAGTCCAGGGCCCACATGCACAAAGCCTTCTTAGGCTAAGGTGACCTTAACTCTAAAGGTGATATTTAAGAGGAAAATTTTTTTCCTTTAAAACTTATGCTAAGGTGGCTTTGTGAAAGAGGCTGGTTTCCTTAGTGTATGTTTAAGGGAGAAATTAAGGTCACCTTAGCTTAAGGAGGCTTTGTGCAAGTGGGCCCAGCCTGTTTAAGGGGTGCAAGATTACTAAAGTCCAGCTTGTTTAGGGGGTGCAAGTTTACTAATGTCCAGTTTTTTAGGGGGTGCAAGTTTACTTATGTCCAGCTTGTTTAGGGGGTGCAAGTTTACTAACAAAGTCAGAATTAGGAAAAAATGCAGGAACTGAGCAAACACAAAAGACTCGGCCTGGATCTTCCCTGATATTTTCCCAGAAATATGCCTTCATACTCGGCATCGTCGACCACGTCAACTCTTGCGATGTAATGTTTTTTTTATGATCCATACCCTGTACTTCGACTTCAACCACTACAAAGTCTTCCTCAATGACTTCATTATCACTAACATAGTCATCAGTCTAACCAGTCAATGCGTGGGCTAGTTGAGCCATGATAAAGGGTTAGTTGAGCCATGCTCAACTAACCCACATTGACATGGATCAACTAACCCTTGACCTGCCATCTATTGAATCATTTGAGATGCAGGTTAAACGGGAGATTAATATATAATGAAACAATATTAAGAAATATCAGACATGGTGGCCTTATTTATTCATTGGTTAACATTTTTAATAAACTTATTTAAATACTAGATACAAAACACTTGCTTTGGATGTCAAAATTTCACTTTGGGATGAATTAAATATAAATTGCATCCAAATACAAGCATGTGTTGCTGTAACAATCGTATCTATGGGAAAACAGAAGTGCTGTATCACACCCTAACACCAGATGACGACACTAATATGGAATCTCCAGCCATAAACTGTAGAAGAGGGGTGGCTCAACTAACCCAGTGGCTCAACTAACCCACTCTTCCCCTACATTGCAGCAGAGTTTGAACCAGGTGCACGGAATTTAAGTTGAAGAGAATGACCCATAAGCCTGTAAGCACGTGTACTTCCAGAACAGTGTAGTTTAAATAAAGAGAACTTATCTATCCCGAATGCAATCTGTATGGAACTTTAAAAACCGATTTCTAACAATCAAGTCAGGAATGAAATTTTGTCCTCTGGGGAAGGCACGTGAGGGCAATCCTAATAAGATATGACGTGTATACATATTTTGCATAATACTAGTCCGTGTGATCTTTGACCAATCAGCGATGACTGTTTTGTAATATCACTAGTGTAGTTTTTTTGATTAAAACTGTCTCTGAGAACGTGGATATATTTTATCTTGGAAATTTTAAAACGCAGACAATTCAGACAGAAAATAGATTCAGAAAAGAAACTGTGTTGCTGTAAATCTTGGATTTTGCAACGGAGCTGCTCGGTCCTACGATGGTGTGCTTACAGAATTTCTACTGATCATGAGTTGCGACCTGACGTTGTATTCAATACAAAGTCCATATACTTGCGGGATATTCCAACATTGTCATACACTGTAGGCACAGTTTTAACACCCGATGCAGCAATCAATAACAAGTATGATCTCAGTACACGTCGGTATTTACCAAAAGGAACAAACTAATAAACTAGATCCATCCGTTGTATATGTAAATATTTATAACATAAACTTATATATCTTATTGTTATGTGTTTTAGAAAATATTCACTGAAAAATGATCCTATTAAAGAGGGAAAAAAACAGAATGCTTAGTGCACATCAATTCAGTTCTGAAAAGAGTTGAAATTTTTTCATTGATTTAATTACTGACACTGTTTACATACCTGTTGATCCAACTTACCTTTATAAGTTTCGAATCTTTCATTTGGGCATTATTTGTTGTTGACAACAATGCCAAGTACTAAATACAGTTCGCCAAAGACTCAAATAAGATCTGGATATGTTAAAACCGACGAGAACAAAGGTCTGAATACCGACTGATCTTAACGGTGACGGTCTTAACCCTGGAGCATTTAAAACTGGCAAAATATATGGATTCATGCATATCATTCATTCCCATAATGCAATTCACAAACTTGTATATAGATAATTTAAAACTAACAAGTCTAATTTATATTATGTAATTTATAGCAGAACTATATTCTTTGTTTTTTTCCACAATTGCCTTTTTATGTTGTAAAAAACATGTTGTACTCTATTAACGCTATATATATTTCACTTCAACTTTCTGCACAAGCTCAAGATAATCGAAATAAGAAATTGCTTTCCTTGCACAACATTGGTTCTAAACTCGCAGTAATTAAAGATTGATTCCCTTTAACACGTTTATGGTTTAAAGAACCAAAGAGAAATGCGTAATTCTGCCAGATGGTTGACTTCTATTCAGCTACATGACAACTCATTTCATTGTAATAACAGGTGAATCCAATCCACACTATTTAGGCTGTGAAGGGAGAATCAATTATTCCAGATATGGTGAAATTGGTATCACATAATAACATTTTGAGTAATATTATCTGTGACTGGAAGAAAACCACGTCAAATCAATCATACTATATACACTACATGTATATTCCGTGCAATACTAACGCCTTTTGATATTTCACAGCTATTAGACAACAGCAGTAACAGGATTATAATATATCGATTAAAATTAAAATACCTGTATCCCAAGGCAATACACACGTTAGTCACGTGCTATATTGCACATGGCTACACAGTCAGTATTCTTGCAAACTGTGTTTTTATGTGGAACTGCATATCAGAACAGAAGTATTTGTCTTTTGTGTCAGCGCTAGAATTCCATTCCTTGATCTGATGATTAGTTGGTTGATTGTGGTTTAACGCCACATTCAGCAGTATTTAAAGTACAAATTTTTACCTAAGTTGGTATATTTAAAGACAAATTTCAAGTAGACTGCACCCTTGGCGGTACAACATCAAAAGCAGAAAAAATACTCCGGATTATTGTCAAAGCCAGCCACAAACTTGTAGTCTGGTATAGAATTACCGTGCTCATAATATGATTTATAATGTTATTTACAAAGTGTAGTTGACAATCAAGATTTCATTCGTATATCATGCAAATATATTGTTAGCTTTTGGAAAATCTCTATGAAACTTGGTATAACTCCTTTCAAAAACCACGAACATGTGCACTTCCGTACTATTGTAGTTTAAATAAATAGATCTTTTCTATGACGGCAATCTGTACATATTTCTCAAAAAATGTCCATCTGTTTTGTTTATCAGACACACAGCAATAAGAAGGCGATTTGCCTAGTTCTGTAAAATTGCCTCTTTAATATTACAAACTGTTTTTTTAATGAGAAAGAAATATTATTTATAGCTGGTGAATACATTATTATTTGCTAAACCAAAGCATGGTTCAAGATCGGCCCCTTTATCTGGTGTTTTGTCCGATATTGTTGATTGTGAGTGAGATTATTGAACTTCAACTGGCATATTGTAGACATAAAAAACACGAACTAAGATTGTCTTAACTTATTGCCGATAGTTAATTGACCGGGTATATAGAAACCTATCCTGTGTATTTACAGTACAAACATTATAACCCACACTTCATACAATAATGGCAATCTTCCCGCGGCTTTATTGCGGTCAGTGATGTAAATTAATCCCAGTTTATTGATAGAGGCGAGTTAATACTCCGGTGATGCTATTTGAGATCAGTCAACAAATCAAATTGATTCGAGGTTAATAAAGTGCTGACAGCTGGGCGGTTGAGTAAACAAGACTTCCTCGTATGCGACACCTGTTGAAAACTTGCTGGCCGACCTGCGCTTTTAATTACACTGTAGTCAATCCAATAAGCGACATTCCACACAAAAGACATTCTTGCCCGAACTGCGACCTATAACAGTAAGACGATGGCTTGATATAAACAGACACACAACAGTAAGACGATGACTTGATTACTACTGTCTGCTTACTCATTAAATAATGCATCATATTTTATTTTAATTATGAAATAAATTTTACCCATAAATAGTGGATAACTTATTTTTGCACTTTAATCTGCGGGTGATTGACTTGTAGTTGGCATATTGTTGTCACATGTAAATAACACAAACACAGACTGTCTTACAATATTGCCGTGATTTATCTGATCGGGTATATTAAAACATTTCCTTCGATATTACAGTACAGTCATAATAACCACACATTTCTTGCAAAATAAAACAAAACATAAAAATAAACACGACCTCTGTTGAAAATTTGCTGAAATTAAGTTGTAATAAATCTGAGACTCGACATACCGCGGATTATGTTTTCCAAGAAAGTATGAACTGATCTGCGACAATTAAAACGAACTCTGTTTTCTTTGATTGGGATACCATATGTTCTTTAAGCGGCATTTAGAAGTTGGGTAACATAAAACTAATAAGAGATTCATATGGATAACAACTTCTTGATTTATTTGTCAGTCCCATTTCAAAGATCGTTTTCATCGTTTTCAAGACACTTGTAACGATCTCAGAAATGGGATTGAAACGTTGCGAAAGACGTTGTTATCCATTTGAATATCTTATTAACGTGCACTGATTGTTTCATGGATCGATCTAACCCACAAGTATTGCAGTAAGAAAGCCAGACGGTTTAAAATCAAGGTGAAGCCATACAATTTGTATATCGTGGAAAATTCATTTCGAAAATGTGGTAGCGTTCGTTTTATTAATCAAATATAATTAACTTATATTCGGCAATTTCAAGTGAAGCATACTCTAGTTGGTTGCTAACGTAGGTCGTGTTTCTGATGAAAACCAGCTCCTATTCAAACTCAAAGATATACCGTTATATTCGATTTGACTTTCATGGTGTCTATTTGTCGGTCTTTATAACAATCTTCCAGTGACATGGGGATTATAGCACTTTTTGATAAAATAGGTTTCTGCGATTATTTAAAACAAACATAATATAAGCCTAACGTTTTTCATGTTTCAAAACAGTTTTACTCTTGCACAAAACTGAGCACATCTTGCAAATATTAAAGGTCTAAAATGGAAATAAAAATTCAGAACGGTAGAGCGGATGCGATTCAAACACGAGTTATCTCCCTTACACCAAATTTATTGAGACTGTTCCTGAAAGAGACGTGGAATAAACAGATGTTCTATGTTTGGATGTTGTGAATTATTTAAGCGCAATTTATCAATTAATCAAGTTTATTTCATACCGATGTCAACCAAAACTGTGGTGTTCTATATTTTCTATTTTTTTTATATTAAAACGCATATACCAAATTTGGCAAACGAATGCATTAAGAATTTGATATTTTTTAATATGCCCTCAAAACAACTTATTCATTTGTTCCCTTTGTTTCTTAGAAATCATCGTCTACCACTGAACAAACCTTTAGTACCTGTGTTTATGTCATTAAAATTTACGGTGGAGTTTTGTGTCATCTATTTTCTTTCAGATAAAATAATAAATTTTAACTTAGCAAAAGATAAACTACGTCATCTTCAAGTGACACGCAACTTGTTAATTAATATTGAAGGAATTTATTATTTTATTTACACTGTAGTAACTGAACCGCATATATGCACGTTGACAGGTTAACTTCATTTAGGTGTGGTCGTCGATTATTTTGCCTATTTAATCTTTTGTAGTCGGGTGTTTTAATTCAAGTCCACTTTATTAAGGTCAGGTGGTGGATAGAATTATTAAAATGGCATACTTTTGCCAACATCAGTATTTGTGTGAAGTTTCGTATTTTGACTAAATTTGTAAAATAACCGTAGTCTGCACAAGCCGTTCATTGTCAGGTCTCATTTTTTAACCATAATGTCTCGGATAATGTGTACTAATTTTGCATTATTTATTCCTTTGTAAAGTTTCGCATTTTACTTCAGGTCTTGAAATAACCAACAAATCCACTAATCATTGTTGAATTATTGATTGGTTGGTTGATTGGTGTTTTTACGCTGTCCCGGAGGGGATTCTGTTGACAATAACAGCTGAAAAATTTGCCAGTTTTTGTACAATTTCGTGTTTAAAATTAAGTTGTAAAATAACCGAAATAGGAACACACCGTTCATTGTTATGCTAACATTTTTTTTTACCCAGAATACAACTGTGAAATCTTACCGATTCCGGAAAACATGAAAATAAACTTCACTTAATAGCAGTAATCAATTGTAATTTTATCGCTTGTTGATTTGAATCAGTTTGGTTTTGATTGTGCTAAAACTAAAAATCTCAGGAAAATCATCATATCATTGTTTATAACTATTTAATCTTTTGTTCCCACATCGACTTGGAGTAAATGGTGAACTGTATTTTGCTTCTTCTGTACTGTCGTATTAATACAGATGCATTTACTTGAAATATCTGGCTGTCCATTTTCTCCTCGATTTTAGAAATGTAAAAACAACGACCTAAAGATGACGTCAAGGATTGCGAATTGAAGAGTTCGGAGCATTGGATTTTTGCTCAGAATAATCTACAGCTTTAAATTCACATGTTACTACCTGTGCGTAGTGTAGTTTTGACCAATGACTCTAAAATAGCTTATACTTTTTGTCACACTGAAGGGCAGTTGTACTCGCGCCCATTGCGATTTATTTTAGTTTTATGTATTCAATGAATTTTTAGTGGTATTTTTTCTCAGAATTTTATTCTGAAGTGTGATTGGCAGGAAACTACTAATATTGCCAAAAAGGGTATATTCTGGATTGTTTAAATAAAAAAAGCATTTTTTAGATTAGCTGAAATGTCCTTGTACATGTTCGTCCGCCTACAAGAAACTTGACCAAACAAACATTAATGGATTTCCGTCATTCGATCTGAGACCCCCTCCCACTTTCTTGATAGAAGAAAAATGCATTTTGTTGGACATTCAAATTTCGATTTAAAGTCATGTTATAAAATGATCGAAATATACACACACCATTTAATGTACGTTCATTGACCTATATCGTTAAAGGTTATTTGTCAGATTGTGTTATTGTACAGTTATTTGTTCTAATCTTTACTTGCTAATTACGTTGCCTGGCATGGCATTTTCACACGGAATTAATTTAGACCAATACATACCATATTTTATAATGAATGTATCCTCTCTCAAAATAGAAAGGCAACATTTTTTTTTTTATCCAAATAAGAATTTTCAACATCATTTTAAATACAGAAATATGCATCACATTACATTGAACTTAAGCACACTGTTAGAATTCCCACTGACAAGCTTAACGTAAGAGTAAGGCGACTACTCCAAAGAAGGACGAAAAATTCATATTGACTCAATATTTCGGTTTATTATCACTCCTGATGATGGTTTGATAATAAACCGAAATATTGAGTCAATAGGAAATCTATCTTTGGAGAACTTTGTGAATGTTGAACAATACGGTTGGAATTTGTATATTTATACGGGGTGAAGGTCAGAGTAAGCTCTCAATTAGGATACCTCTATTCTATATACGTTACCTTGTCCATCGACACAAACACAGACCGAGTGAAAATGGACTCATAATAAAAACATATGAAATTTCTCTCTGTGCAACAGAGAATCTTCTACACTGTGGACAAATTTGAGAATTTACGGTAGTGAGTGTATCTGTGAAGAACTGTACACCGCTGAAAAGGAGATACTAACTGGAGCATCACCCGAGTATATGACCGTAGAGGTGTAGTTATTGTCAGTATAAGAAGACCGAGATTCTTACCTTTATATTGCTACGATGTTTGTGTTGGGATGCAGTAATTGGCACTATTTACCGTGGGAGAATTATCACTCCAATGAGACCAGCTTGTCTTGTTTTGATCTCAAATGTCTCAACACTTGAATCTTTATCACTGGGTAGCCTTCTTCTAGTTTTTGGGCCTATATGCGGAACACATTCGTTGCATTCAATGCTAAATGTCGCTGTTTGTTGATACATTAATCAGAGAGCAATAGATATTGATACCCTACTGTATGAACTTGATATATATTGTTAAACTGAGACACGTAAACAATGCAGGGAATCGATTTGGAAATCAGATACCATACAAAGACAGGAGTAAAAATTCAAACAACAGGCAGGTATACCGTATTCATGCAGACAACAACGGTAATCAGAAGAAAGAGTAAGTAGTCGTCGTGGCTAAATTCACATAGCAAAGCTATTCTTGGAGAACCTAGACAGCAAAGACAGGAAGCCTATATACATTGAGACAAAACACAAAAATTGTTTGTTTGTTTGATTGGGGTTTAACGCCGTACTTTGGCCAAGTAAACCGAACAACGTTGCGACAACCTTTTTTGTGGCCGTGTAACTTTGTTGCAACGGAATTTTATTAACTACCTGTAATGTTACCACAACCTAATAATACAACCACACGGCAACGAAACAGAAACGTAATAGCTACGTTGTAGTATAGTTGTTGCATCATTTAACGTTTTGACAACTTTGTTATTACGTTTTACAAACCTCTACTAATTCACAACAAAGTCACAACGTAGTCGATTTATCATGTCACAACGTTTAGCTACCACGTTTTCCTGTCACGCTTTGACAACGTTTTGACAACGTCTCAACTGGTACACAGCTTGGGGGGGGGGGGGGGGGGGGGTCATG
>JAVFBW010136847.1:0-13260 GCA_034783835.1 Mopalia ciliata
AATACTCCCCATTCAGAAAGACAGAGAAATAAAACTTAGTCTCAGCCACACCTGTGTTAGATCTCAGGTAACACTGTACTGAATTGCTGAACAGAAAGACACACATACTGAACAAAAATATATTGAACTCCAATATTTTCAGAAGGAGGATAGAAAGAAAGACTTAATTTCTATCTGAAATATTTTTAGGAGAAGTAATGAAAGAACCGGATTTCTGAGGAAAGTATTTGTGAACCATGAGACAAGTAACAAAAGTAACCATTACAAATCAACGTAAACCTGTCTATATACATGTATCTTAAAGGAGATGTGAAGGTTTCTAATTTATCCCTGACTGAGCCCTCAGATGTTAGTCATTGTGCAGCTCATAAAGCTGTGGGAGAAACTCTTACAACTAAGACCTTTCTCACTTAATAAGTGTATTGATTCAGCATGGCCAGATTGAAGTGTGAAACATTCCAGTCAATAATGTCTCACACACTTTCAATACTGTCTCACCAGATGTCTATGTCACATAAGCTAATCGGTAAAGTATTCAGATCATATGATCTAAGGGACATGAGACACAATTGTACACTTCAATATTGTAAAACAAACACAGGAACATTTTAATTAGTAAGACACTTTTGATCCAGGTAATGCTGGTAATAGATATATGTTACTGGATTTGAGATAAAATGTTAATGCTAACATGAACAGGTATCATTAAATACAGGTGACATGGTTGACATATTTTGATTGAACAATGGCACAACTAAGCCAGTCTGAGTAATTCACAATGGTCTGATCAGTGATTGTTATAAACACCATTTATTTAATTGTCAGAATTGCAAAGCAAGCAAACTATCATATCATGGGATTGTTAACTTTTGGTATTTTGGAATTTAACACCAAACTCAAAATGTCAAATGACCAGCTAGCCTAGGAAACGAATCTTGACACCAATGGCAGCAAACAAAGACAAGACAGGACAATCACAAGACACAATACAAGGGCATCAAACACAGATCTGCCCCGTGTTGCCCCATAGCTCTTAAAACCCCAGGGCAACAGTAAATTCTAATGATTTTGCAACTTTTTATCTGTATCATATATTTTAGTTTGTACTAGCATTGGAAATACAATTATAGACAAAATGGCCAGTTGATTAAAAAATGAGTGTTTCCAAATGAATCCTCAACTACTAAATAAACAGCTTTTCAAAGATATACAAAACTTTTTCCATAAGTATCATGGCACAAGAAATGGTCCCTTTTTCACTTGGAATGATCTTAGTCTGAAAATTAGAATAAACCTTAACCATAAACAAACGAAGAGAAAGTATTAAAACAAAACTCATTTACCTGGTCTCTTTCTCTGAGGGCGTGGTCTCACAGCTGCTGTCAATACTGGACTCTTCAGATTCAACTGAATTATAACTTTTACAATTGGCTTCTCTTAGTTTTCTTTCTTCCCATTGTGCCCTCACTTCATCTGCTGCACGTCGCTTTAGTTCTTCTAACCGTTTTCTTTGTTCTTCTATAACACTGTTGCCTAAAGGAAGACAATTAGATTGAAATAAGAACTTGCTTTGAGCCGACAATAAACACTGGTATTTTATAGGGGCTTTTTAATAAGAAATTAATTGTTAATAGTGTAATGATCTCCTTTTATAAAACAGTATATTATCAATAAATGGTTTATTGAGGAACAACCACTCATGTTCTCAAACATATATAGCCTGCACAAAATGCTGCAGAATGCGATCCATGAAAACCAATAAAGAAGCAGAAAATCAATATAAACATGGTAAATAATTTACAAAAATAGGAATGTGAATCGGTTTGTTTGTTTGATTGGTGTTTAACGTCGTACTCAAGGGTATTTCACTTATATGAGGGCAGATATTCCACTTCACACTCTACGCAACCTTGTAAAAACCACACCCTTTGACCATCAAATACCTGACGATCGTCAGGCGGACTTGATCCGGTGAACGGTAAATCGAAGCAGGTTCAGTTTAGGAAGCGCACTCGTTACCACTTAGCCATGGCTCAAATATAAATCGATGTATGTATACTAGGTATATCAGGTTTGAATTCAATGCATGGAAATTTTGATTAGATGTCAATTTAACTGTTTTGTCAGGAGTCAGCAGTCAGGAAAACCAAAATTCTGCAGCTTGTGAATAGATTTTTTTAGTCACAAGCAGGTGTGACTGGAAAACTGAATTGGACATAGATGGCTGCTTAACTAGAGGAAAACTCCAAAAACACTGTGCCAAGTTTCACTTTTTTTAAATTAAAGATCAACTGAGTTTTTTTTTCACTTTGCATCGCATTTTCAAAGAGATCATCAGTGGTGCTTTTAAACACTTGCCAGCTTGCTCAGGGCAAGTGAAACTTCAATGGCCTTAACAACATGGGTACTGTTTCAACATTGTGGAACAATTGCATATTGACCCCGGATTTCAAACCTACATGCCCTGGTGGCAATCAGCCAAGAAGGTAAAGGTACACCACTGCCTACTACGCTGAGTATGAAAATGTCTCTTACCTTGCTGTTCAAACATCAACACTCTATTTTTCTCAACCTCTTTGAGTGTTTCATTTATTGAAGAGTCTGGTGAAAAAGTATCTTCCAAGAAGTCTAGTTTAAGATTTTCTCTAGTCAGTGGAGAAGAAGCTAAGGGAGATAACTTGATTGAATCTATGACTGCAGAGTTTGAATTATTGGGTTTGTCCTGAAATGAAAGAATGTGTGCGTTTAAACAAGATGGTAACCAGACATATATGTCAAGTTTTCTGAAGTTTTGGACAACAAAATAATATATAAGGAAGTACAAAATATAGATTTTACTTACAAACAGTTCATATTAAACACAATATGGAAAAAATAAATGAGCATGAAATCGGTGGGTTACAATAGAATGTCAATGTTAGTAGACTTGCACGTCAATAGATATTTACTTTACTGCCACGGTCATACAGAGTCATCACTTCAAAATGCAATGGATGATCAGTTAGTTTTACACAAAGGGACAGAAGCCAAACAACATGCTCACATTCAGACAATGAGGATGAGAACATAAGGGAATGCCTCACTTTGTTCCTTGCAATTTCGAGAGGATTGCAATTTATCGGTTTATTCTTTACTGCTAACAACACATTTGTACTAGCGTTACTTATGCAGCCAAAGAACAGTTTTATTCATTTTTTTTCTTCGTAGCTGAAATCTCACTTCTGACACCAAACTGATCGGCCTAACTAAATAATGGGCTATAGATACTAGTGTGAGTGATGAGAGAATGAGGCCATGAAATAGTTGACTGATTAATACCTCATACACAGCTCCTCCATTCTCCAATCTGACATCAGAAGTTTGATTATGGTTGAATTCACGAATGTTTTTCTCCACCTGAGCCAATTTCAATTTTTCCTGAAAAACAAGGTGTTGTGTGTATTTACAAGGTCACAATGTAACATCTAGCGGGATATGGATTGAGCGCAGAAAGGTAGAGAGTACGAAAAAAATAAAAAATCTAAAGGAACTATATTTCAACAGAAAATAGCTCCATACATGTACATTGTAGTGGTTGTCAATTTTGCAGAGGTATGAGTGTATGAGACAAGTTGTTAGGAAATGTGTAGAAAGTGTGTATGTTTGTGTCTGAGTAAACAAAAAGGTTCAGTTCCACAGCATGTTGAATGGGCAGCCAGACAAAAAGGGAGACCACTGTTGACAATGGTTTAGACAATAGGCATACAAAGCATAACACAATCTGGAACAAATAATACTCTGAAAATAAAGCAGAAATAAACCAGACAAAAATAGAGAGGGGTATATAAATATTGACACAAATATATGTGGTATATAAGCTGTCAAACATCACTCCAGAGTCAAACATGCTCCAAACAACACCATCTGACAGCATGGTAACCATATAGTATGACCATACGTTACGAATTTACTGACACATAACCACAAGTGCAAGTCTGAATGAAGATACATTTTATCCTTCCTTGAAAGGATACCAGAAATAGCCACAGTATTTGGTCAGGACCAGGAAAACACTGTTGTAATATATTCAGAGTGTCACTTCTTAGGATAAGCAATAATCCAGGTTTTTCCACTGTTTCTGAAACATATCTTATTTAGAATTGAGTGACCACCAGAACTCCTGTGCATACAACCATGTTATCAAAACCAGAGAGTGCTTTGGCTGATTCTGCCTAGTATAAACTATGATAAAACCGGCACATGAAAATTTTACAATATGTCTATTCAATGATTTGCATTTAGATGTGTAACTTTATTCGCGAGTTTCAAGGTCAAACCTGTTTAAAATCCTGTATCAGTTTCTGTCTGGACTGTTCCAATATCTCCATATCTTTTTTCACCATCTGTAACATGTCTCTCTGCTGTTTATCAATGCCCTGGAGTCTCTCCTAGAAACACAGATATTTGAAACATTTCTACCAGACAACAGATCATGCCAAAATATGTCTTTGGTTCTTCACAGTCACACTATTCTTGTACAATGCCCCATTTATCAGGGGAAAGCAAGGATTGTTTCTTTTCAACATGTCATTAATTGTTTGTTGGTTTGCAATACAAATAGATCACAAACAAATCGGCTTCTTGTTCCCACTTAGTGACCAGTGTGCCAGCCCAACAGGAACATGTACATCGGATAAGTCACAGAAATACAAGTGTCCAGCTTTAAAATATCACGCAACAGTTTTACAATACACATTAACACATGTAGGGACCTGCCTCCAGATTGTACTGTTTGATTGATTGGGTTAAAACAGCATACTAAAGGTTGTTTAACTCATATGACTGCATGCTAATGCAATGAGTGAATGACGTCACTGACAACAAACACACGAGACAGGACAATCAGAGGAAGCAATACAAAGGTAGGTAACACAAATGTAAGCTCTATATTAAATATTTCAATACTTGACTAACCATATACTCACTTCACACACACTATTAACTTTAATCAACTCATATTTTGTAAATAAAATAATTACTTTGGAATTTATTTAAGGGACTTAGAAATTGTGACTGGGTGGAAAATGACTCTTTTTTCAGTTAACAATGATCAGAGTATCACAGAAAACATGAATATGTTCATTTCAATACTCTAATACTTTGAAAACTATCCAAAAAGTAACAATTATTCCCAAACAAAATTTATGCTAAATTAAAGCATGCCATAATTACTAGCCAACAAATGCAATACACCAAAGACACTTACCTCCCTTAATTTGTATTTCTCTAGTAATTCATTTTGGTCTCTAATCAAGGTTTGTTGAATTTCCTCTTTCTCTTCCTCAAAATGAGCTTCAGACTGTAATGAAGAGTTATCTCCCTTGAATAACATTACACGTATACTAGGTACTTTGTAGAAAACCTAAATCTTAAATTCTATGGTTATTTATCTAACACTCTAGATAGTCCAATATCACAACACAGCGCCTCGTTGGTACCATGGCTGAAGAAATTGTACATATAAGTGAATATGATTTTATTTAACATTTAAACATGATATGTTAGGATGATTGATTCTGGTTTAACGTCATACTCAAGGGTATTTCACTTATATGACAACAGATTGTCCACTTCGCAATGTTCTTTGCCGTATAATGGTGAAAAACAGAAAGAAAATCTCTTTAACCCCCGCCCACCCACCCAAAAAAACCCTGGACTGTTGGAGCCACATCTTGTGACTCACTTATATATCCGAGGGTCAACAGACAGACTCTATCCTGTGAACAGTACATTGAAGAGGCTCAGAAAGCACACTGGCTAACCACTAAGCCACAGCTGCTGGTGCATTCAAACATGAATTGCTTTCACATCAACCAGAGACAAGAGAGGACAATCATAAGATGCTATACATTGACACCACAGCAGATCCACTCCCTGTTGCTGCTTAACTCCCAGAGTACCAGGGCAACAAGGACAATTTTCTGAGTGCAAAACAAACTTCAAGACTACCAGTGGTTCAATTCAAACCATTAAATAAAAAAAGGACTATGAAATAATTTGAAAGAATAAATAATTACTTTGCTTGATTAGGGTTTAGTTTGTTTGTTTTGTTTGTTTGATTGGTGTTTAACATCGTACTCAAGGGTATTTCACTTATATGACGACGGACAGAAATACAGAACATCATAAACAAATCTGCTTGCCGTTACCCTTTAGCTCTGCGAACACCAGCGCAACAGAAAGCAACCTCTTTTCTCACCTCTTACAATTGACTGAGGAAGCCGAGGGAGTATTCTTTAGGGCCATGGCCCACCCGCTCCCTCACGGGGGTGATTAGGGTTTAGAGATGTGTTTAACATTATTTCATTCATATGACGGTGTGCCAGCCCCAATACCTAAGGGTGTTGGAAACCAACCTCGTACCTTGTTTGAATGGGGTTTAACTTCGTACTCAAGGGTATTTCACTTATATGACAACGTGCCAGCCCAATGGATGAAGGATAAATTATAGTAGATCGGTTACGCAAAAATTTGAAAAAATAAGGCCTGATGTTGCCCCTTAGCTCTGAGAGCAGCAGAGCAGCATGAAGCTCCCTCCCATATCCACCATATGTACAGTATCCTTAGTAATAAATGACAAACAAATTTACCTCCAATTGATTAAATTCTAAGTCATCAAACTTTTTGCGTTGAGCTTCAATCAGTTCTTGTTCATGGGCAAACTGATCTAACAGTTCATCTTCCTCCTCTCTGCTGCAGCCCTCCAGTCTCTGTTCTGTCTGGTAATGTTTCTCTTCTAATTCTCGAAGGTTCTGACGCTCACGACGAATGGCCGCCATATCCTAAGAATAAAAAAATCAAATATGGATAAATATCATGCATATATACTTGAACTGTGAGCCTTTGGCCAACTACACAAATGACGATTTGTTGCTAGGTAATATCATATTAAATCCCTAATCTAGGATTTCAGACAGACCTTCCATCTAATCTAGAGAAGAGTCACAGAATCAGGCTTGTTACTATTTATCAAATCTCTCTACATAGGGAAACATAATACACTACACAAAACACCTACATAAATCATAAATCAAAGTTTACCTCCAATAGCAGGGATAATTCCATAAATGTCAAATGTATCAGAAAACAGTTACATCATAAAAAAACACAGAACACCCACTATATAAAACAGTGAGTGAGGGGACGTACATGTAACATCAACAAAAATGTTGAGAATCCAACAAACATGTGACCAGACAGACATGGTAACTCTACATAGTTATACATGTACAATACATTTGTAAATTAACTGTAGGCCTACATACTTGTCGTGCAGAGATAAGCATTCAGCTAAAACAGAACAATCTCACATGCCTAATGACCCATGCAACATTGAAAACAGAATTCAACTACTGAGGTCTAATGCTACCAGTGCGTCAGTCCACCAAATTTCCTTCTCCCACTAAATTATTCATGGTCAAGGTCTTTTGGGGTTATTATAAGCAAAGAAAACACCTGCATTGTCTGTGCTGCTCAAATACCGCTTACATCCAGTTGTCTTACTTTAATACACCACTGATAACTGTAGAGCATATTAACATTAATTACTGTAAAATTCGGAATTATTTTGAACATATTTACAAGTAAACAACAGTTCTGGGATTAATTATAAAATTGTATAACAACACTGAAGGGACTTGAGAGGGTCAAGCTTGTGATAATTATATAAAATAAAAATTTTGGAGTAAATAAAAGGATTTGACAAAAAAAAAAAAAAAATTAAGAACAGGATATAATTAATACATGAATTTAAATAGTACATTATCAACAAAACTCTATTTTTATGTAATTTTTTTTAGAATAAGATTTCTGTTCATTTTATTTAAGAGTGTAGAAGGCCGGGTTGGTCTAGTGGCTGAGTGGTCTATGTGGCCGGCATTTACTGCTGGCGATTCGGTGCCTTACTCTGAGGGTCATGGGTTCGATTCCCAGACGGGATTCAACCTGCAAATTTTTCTGAACTAGAATCTGTTCAAACTAAGAAAGCGTTATCCCAAAATAACGAAAATACTGTTAAACTTCTCTTTCTAAAAGACACAAAATTCTTCATTACCCATAGTTTATCTTTAAATGTGCATTTAGGCAGTTGGTGTCATTCCTCTGGTTATTTCATATACATGTATAATGTAATCTTTGTGACAGGACTAGTCACTGCCACTAAAGTGTTGATTTGAAGTTTTAAAATATTTGTTTAATTTTACTAAGATTTAATTATTAATTAGTGTTTTATGCCGTGTCACTTTTATGATGGCAGTGTATTCTAACAATAAATGACACCAGCACAACCAAGATGTGAAGCACTTTCATAGTGTTAGAAAGTTAATCTTCAATCAACCAGTGCTAAAGACAGCATTGCTATTCTTCAAACAAACTGAGCGACAAGATTGATTGACTGGTGTTTAATACCGCGCTCAAGGATAAATTTGACTTATATTTATGTAGTGTACATCAAGACTTATACAACCATAGAATGTTAAGTGTTTTGCTTGGTTGGAAGATGAATATTCCTCCAGTGCTAAATAAAGACAACTTTAAAAAGCTTGGAGCATATTGAACTTCTGCTGAAAGTAAGAAAGTCGTCCTGTGTTTTATTGTTAGGAAAACAAATTTCTCCTTATAGTCTTGTCAATCAGTCTATGATGTACAAGCACACACATGGTTAAATTATCAAAATAAATATCTCATTGTCATACAGAGATATCATTATCAAAGAGATGCGAGCAGGCTCATGCTATGTTTTCATGATAAAATATAGGAATAAAGCAAACTCAAGAAGGCATGGTAGACATAAATATGGGTTATTATTGAAATCAAATGGATGGCATCAAAGTAAAAATGTTATAAGCTTAAATGATGGATATACATGAATGAATGGTTTATATACATACCCGCCAGCGTTTCTGAGAATAATATAATATAAATATTATTAATCTAGAATTTATATAGGAGTTCTTTTCATTTAGCAGACATTAAATCATTATGGGTGTCAAGCTAGAAGTGAGGGAGTTAATTCTAAATGTGTTAACAAAGGTGTCCCAGTAACAAACAGTAAAAAAATGTAATATTTAGTTTAATGCACTTTTCAATAAAATTAATGTATATTGCCATGTAGGGCTGATGCCAGAGTGTATGAGAACCAACAATAGTCAGCCATTGAACTGTTAGTAAAAAGAAATAAAAACTATGTAGAGTTTCAAAGAGAAACCAAGTAACATTCCTTATTCTTAAAAGAAATTTAAAAAAAAAAATTGATTATCAAAACTGTCAAATTCAATGTGTTCTTGGGAGAGAAAAAGATTGAGATCAAGGGTCAATTCCAGTTAAAGAAAACTACTGAATCAAATAGTTTTAAACAAATTATTGGCATATGCATGTATAAACTGTTTGCATTTGTTTTGTTTCTTGAACAATTTAAATTTCAGTTCACTCCAAAAGAGTCAGTAATTTTGTTGATTGCTTGATGTTTGTCGCCTTGCTGAAGGGAATTTTATTCACATTACAACATTCAAAAAATTCCCACTTTCACAACCAAATATTGTAAAGAGTTCTGTTGTAAATTGAATGTTCCTTTTTTCACAAATCATGCTTCAAAACATAAATCCAGCAATCGCAATTAAAAAAATGTCTGAATCAAGAGTGCTCTGTGGAATTGAGGAGTGATCTTTGACAGTATAACTTCTTTCCTTTTGAACTAACCATAAAAATTGTTAGATTGATAAAACAGATTAAAAAACTTTCCCATCTCTATGTCAGTGATGTCACTCTAGATAACAGGAAAATATACTGTTGAAAGCTGTTATGTGGCAAGAACTCATTCATTGTATAGTATCTGGTAAAGCATCAAATAGCTGATACAAGGGGAATAACTCCAGTCATCCCAATGCAGTCTTAATGCAAGATAAATTAGTGAAAGGCAAAACAATTGGATACAGTTTTGTATGAAATTCAGCAGAGTATCTTGAAGAGAACATGCATAAAGACAGTAAGCTTTGACTTATAGTGTTTAACATATTAGCATAGTTGAGATTTTATAAATGTTGAGGTGATCCCATTATTACCTAGTACCATACGTCCAGCTATGAATAACCAAGCCATGAAACTTAACAATCAGATCATATTGGGCATAGTCTAATGGTTGTAATCTGTTAAGAGTTTTTAAAGTACCAAAATCCCTTGAAACTGACTGCTCCTTGTCAGCTTACAATTTAGAAATACAGACTGATCGAAGGCTTCATATCTAGGCCTACTTGTTTACAATGCATATCAAAGTACATTTATATATGTATCCATACAGTTAAATAAAATTTTCTTCACTACATATAATACATGTCTTCGTTATATACAAATCTGATAAGGATCCAGTTACTTGAAACTGGAGAAGATTGCAAAATCTCTACATCATGCATTTATACAATGTCACAGGTGGGCTGTTTCTAACTGGACAGGTACAAGTGATGTTAAATAGGACATACCTCAACATAAATAAACCCAAGAAAAATACAGGTGATTTATTTACCTTTTCTCTTTCAACAGCTGCTCTTTGCATCAAACGTTGCTGTTTCTTTTTGAGGTCATCTATGTTTTCTTGGTCAGTTTGTAATTCCTCCATTTCTTTCTTGTGTTCCCCTTCTAAGAGAGCTCGCTCCATTTCCAGCTGGCACAAACACAAGTCAAACATTTCACCATGTACTATAGAGTAGCAGATCTGCCACACACCAGGATTAAGATGGGGTTTAGTTGGGTAATTAACACACAAAAGATGTCTCTGTGTGGATGTAGTGGGGAAGTTAAAACACCTGTCAACAGCACTATTCAATAAGAATTCAGGTCATGGGTAGCATTAATCAACCGTGACGAAAGGGCACTGGGGCAGGGTGTCTAGGGGCTAGTGACAGGAAGAGAGGGTAAGGGTGAGTTATCAAAAAGGGTGTATAATAGCTAACAAATTTCAGGGGAGCGGAAGTTTAGTTGTGTTTGTCACAGTTAAGTTTAGGTTAGGTGATCTCACATCCACAGGGGGCAACTTCACGTAATAGAGAAGATTCTTAGCAAGGAAAGATCATGATCTGGCATATATTAAAATTCCCTGGGACATTCCACACAGATAAGACAGCAAATAGAACACTTTTAAGACTACACTGTAGTATTACTACAGTACAAAATCAGTCCTCTAAGAAAATCGCATGAATGTGGATCATTGTTCAACATTGCATTTAACATATATAAGTTTTACACCTAAAGGTATATCACTTATATGACAGCATTTTACTTCAACACTGAATAGCCAAACATCAACAGAAACACTTAAGGGAAGAGTTTTGCTTTGCTCTATAAGGAAATTATTGTCCCAGCATTGCTCAGTAGAGTGATCAGAAGATAATGGTTTCAACTGAAACATACCAGACCCTTTAATATCCCCAATAATAATAATAATATACTTTATTTAATGAGGAGGTTCAATTAGTACCAAAAAAAAAAAATAAATAATAATAATAAAAAAAATTAGTAATAAACCAATGGAGAAATGGATTATATGATTGAGTTATAATTTAATTTATTTATTACAAACATACCTGAACTATGCTACCCTTTAGAGGGCCCAAGAAAGCACTGGTTTCTTTATTATAAAGGTACACTTGTCTCTCGCTATAAGTTGCCTCAATATTAAATGAGTGTTGCATTATAATGCGGTTGTGATCCTGTCCCCCAATATTGTTCTCACTATGTTTGTTGCGGTTGTTACATTTGGTCTTTTAACATGTTTACAGGTTAAATTTGTTGACAGGGCAGATACTCTTTCCAAGAATCGACAGACAGGCACATATTTGTGTTTTGCTAGTTATTGTCTGTCTTCTTAATTCCATGTAGAAACAGATAATTCATGTTACAATTTCCAGTTATCAGCACGCCTATCGGCAGGCGTGTGTTAACATGTGTGGGGGAACTATATTATCTTTAAAAATTATTCAGTTAATGCTAATATGTACAAGTGTGTCTTCCCAAATTAGAAACAATGAAGACAGCTGCTTTAACAGTAAATACAGCAGTATTAAGGAACCAATCAATAATGGTAGATTGTAAGCCCGTCAACAAATCTAATACATCAATTAATAATTTAGAGCACTTAATATTTAAATAAATGCTAACTGTACCTCTCTAATTGCTTCATTTTCCTGAGCCTCAATCTCCAGGATCTGTCGTTTAAGGTCATTAATACGAGAAAGTAACTCAGCTTTCATCTTCTTCAGCTTACTCAGGTGGGCATGGCCTTTTAACTCGGGTTCCTAAAATGAATAAAAAAAACAAATTTCTCCTATACTTAAAAGAAATGTAAACAAAATCTTCAATAATCAAGTTTATCGCAACAGCTAGCTACTAGACTAACTTGCAGATAGAACATCTAAATAAATAACAACTTGGGACAGATGGGATGAAATAACATTGATGATAAAGAGTAAGGTACACAAACCAAAATTCAAACTTGTGTTTTGGGTGACATCATGATTTATATGTAACTTGAAACCATGTCCTGATGCAATGTGATATATCTGTTGGTTTATAGCAGATAAAGATGTACATGTACATGATTTGGGGAGAGCATAAGAAACAATTAAACTCAGTTGAGTAAGGTCGTTTAGTATTTCCACAGTGACACATTCTATTAAAACTTGATCAATTAAAATAAAGGTCTGATTTCTCCAGCTTAATTAAAATAAAATTTAGTAATGGTTTCTAGTTCGGTTAAAAACTTGCTGGTTTCTGTAACAAAATGTTTCCAATGAAAACGCCTATCTAGCCTTGACAAAAACAGATGTAGAATGTTCCCAAAATATAAAGAAGAGCTGCTCACATGTACTTCTCTCGCCTGCATTACGGGAAAAGGGTATGCCACTTCTAAACGACCCACCCACATATCACACACGCGTTCAATATACATCAAAGTATCCATCACAAAGACTGTATGTTTATCTATTATCAGTAACGACTTTCACTTTCAAAGGATAACAAACAGTTATAATATACTTCTAGGCTTGTCTACAGTGTTTTCTATTGTATATGACGAGTATGTAGGCTGTGAGCCTTTTGTCAGGTACATTCTATATCATTTTAACCTATTGCTTCGTTCTGACTATAAAAAAGCACATTTAATAAGGGAATGGCACTTTTCATACAAGAGTGACAGGTACATGTATAAATATAAAACTAATTGTGTCTGTAAAT
>JAVFBW010136858.1:0-13258 GCA_034783835.1 Mopalia ciliata
CAGGACGAGACAATAACAGGACGCAATACAGACACCACAAACAGATCGACTTCCCGTTTCCCTTTAGCTCTGAGAGCCCCAGGGCAACATGAAGCTCCCTCCAACCACCCGCGTTAAAGCATAGCAATGCATATTCATTTCTGTTTGTATTTTAATGGTATATTGGTGTATTCAACACACATTATGTGTACAAAATACTCCAGGATACACGGCTAAACAGGTCTGTATGAGGAACATACACTCTGACGAAACAGACAGCTGTGGGAAACTGACACTCTAAGGAAACACACACCCAATGACACTGTAAGGAAACATACAACCTGAGAAGATAGACAACCTTAGGCAACTGATACCCTGAGGAAATCCGGATGATCCGGTCGACAGGAGGAAACCTACACCCTGAGGAAAAAGACATCTGGAGGAAAAAACAACCAGAGGAAACATACACCCTGAGGAAACAGACGACCAGAGGAAACATACACCCTGATGCTTCCTTAGGAAACAGACACCGCAAGAAAACAGACATTCTCAGAATCAGACATCTTGAGCATACAACATACGTGACATACAGACACCCTTGTCATACATACATCACTGACATACTAACACCATCAGCACACACGTTTGTATAAATGATTCTGTAATATTATAACAGCATCGAAGCTTTGGTCTGTAACATTCCCTGATTTTTTTCAGATACAAAGTATGAGGCTATTTACATGTATCTACAGTATGTACATTGCTTGACAAATGTGACATAAATATATATTAATTTAAAAATTATGACATTAAATGAACACCAAGTTGTCAGGTGACCATGAGTAATCAGTATTCAATCACAGTAAGTTTGGGCTTTCTCCAAGGCTTTTGTTAGTTAGGGGTTTAACACAATACTTAGTTATTTAACTAATATGACAGCCCAATGGTTGAACAAAACCAATCCTGACATCATTGAAAACACACAATAACAAGACAAGCCAATCTCACAGCATAATATAATAACGCTTGAAAAATAGATCAGCTACATAGTGCCCCTAATTATTTTAGCATCAACATGTGTCTCCCCAAATCTAACAACTTGGCAGGTAGAAATTCAAACCACCTAACAGATCAGCTTCCTGTTCCCCTTTAGCTCGGAGAGCACCAAGGCAACATGAAGCTCCCTGCAACCACCCGCCAGCTGGTGAAAAGTCAATACTACAGTCCCCGTTCTACTGAAATATATAGCAGGGCTGTTTAATCGAATTTTTAGCACAATTTATGCGGTTAATGTATAAATGTCTAATTTGTCTTAGAAAGCATTTTACCTACACAAAATATTTTTTAACATAAGGATTTTAAATCTGGAGAGGTGAATCACATGATTGCTGTAGAACATAGAGTGGTTGACAGATGAGTAGTGCGCGAACTAGAAACCGGTTGTTAATGAGGCATGTAACAAACAAAACCGAGGCAGTTGACCTGGAATTTGATTGGCATCAAGTAAACCTGTGAACAGTCCTCACTGATCACATCCTATGTTTGCTCCTTTGCTGTTTTAGCTACCTATTCTTTCTAGGTCTATCCAGACTATACATACAAAAAGGATATATGGAAGGCGTTTTTTTTTAAATCAATACATTTAGCAAGCATAAACCATGCTGATCAATATTTACTACTCCCCTGGGCTTTATAACTTTTCTTTAGATCCATTGCTATTTAGATAACTAACTTTCTGGTATTTGGTAAACTTAACAGTTGCTGTAACTTGGGCAATTAAGAATGACCTTTGACAACCATTCCCAATGGAGCCATCCTCAATTTATGCTGGAACAACAGAACCAATGGTTAGCTTTACAGACTGACAACTCATATAAATAGAGACCTTTTACAGTCCAGGGGTGTCCTAAATCTTGATTTCTTCATCGATATTCATAAAACTATCTTTTCCCATGCTGGCATCTCATTCTTCTTTATATACACATAAAGCTTTGGTCAAATAAATACAAGAATCTGCACTGAAACTAGACCGGGTTCCATTGCTTATTTAACTTCTCTGTAATCCACAAACATGGCATCAGAACCAAACATCCCCTTGTCTATGATGTTCACTATATAACAGCCACTGTGCTTCTATATTTCAAAACTGACAGCCTATGATGTTCACTATATAACAGCCACTGTGCTTCTATATTTCAAAACTGACTGCCTATGATGGTCACTACAGGTATATAACAGCCACTGTGCTTCTATATTTCAAAACAGACTGCCTATGATGTTCACTATGTAACAGCCACTGTGCTTCTATATTTCAAAACTGACTGCCTATGATGTTCACTATGTAACAGCCACTGTGCTTCTATATTTCAAAACTGACTGCCTATGAAGTTCACTATGTAACAGCCACTGTGCTTCTATATTTCAAAACTGACTGCCTATGATGTTCACTCTGTAACAGCCACTGTGCTTCCATATTTCAAAACGGACTGGATACCATTTTTTGACGAATGATCACCTGAACATCTCTCATCAGTAATCACTTGTTCAGGGCTCCTGAATAAAATACCAAAAATCACAAGGTAAGAAAACATTTGTACTTTAAACTTTAGGGGTTTTCCCAACATGAATAAAAGTTCAAAACATGTATGAAACATCTTTTATTTCTAGTTTCTAGTTTACTAGTTTCAGGTCAATGAACATGAGACTTGTTTATATAACCAATTGGTGATTAATAACAAATAGGAAGACTAAGTTGCTCAGTCGCTGTTTGGTGGAAAACTATTTTGTTTAAAAACTGAATAGAACACCTGTCGCAAATCTACAATCAAAAGCAGGTGTGAAAGAAACCAATAGTCATCTTCGGCAACGAACAAAGAAAAGATACAGAAAAAAGTAATAAAACATAATCCAGGTGTATTGAAAAATGCACAGTGTTGTCAGGCCTGTGCTGTAATCCCTGGTTTGCTGATTTTTACATTCATAAAATATGCATTTGTGAAGAATAAAGCAAAATTACTTTAAAATACTATCATTATTGTACAGCAGATGACAAAATTTGTCAAAAATCAGTGAAAAAGTGCCAATATAAACCTATAAATCGGTCCTCCTAAATTAAGTTTGCATAACCATTGGAATACCTGGTTCGGACCATTCTCCCCAAAAGCACATGTCTGGTTGAAGACACCTCACCAAAATGGCTTGATAATGACCCTTACAAAGTCACAGAAAAGCAGTGATCGTGCACTATAAATAGGTGAGTAGGTTAAACTGTATTCACAACATTCTTGTGAACAAGCTTTCCATACTCAGGGTTATTCCATCCAAATGATAGCCTGGCAGCCAAACAACCGGTGAATTAGATAACAGGATACAGGCAGCAGACATAATGTGAGAATTGAGTGTAAGTCACACTGCCATGCTAGTTGTAAAGCACCTGTATGATCAGAACCTAACCAATTTCCACAACAGTCGGATTTGCCCACTGTTGTAGATATACATTACAGGCGACATAATTGGCACAAGGGTCATATATTTATAAATTGCTTGAAGCATACAGTCAGACTGTAGACATAAATTGCTATCAGTAGTAGGATACTAGAGTACAATTCCCTTAACACTTACTTTTCCTGTATTGAATGGATACCTTATACCATCGCTTACCCTGTATTGTGGATAAAGATTGCTGGAAGCATGATACCCCAAAAAGTCACTTACCCTATATTGTAGATAAAGATTGATGGTCCCATGATACCCAAAAGTCAAAACAGTCACTTATCCTGTTTTGTAGATACAGATTGCTAGAAGCATGATTCCCAAAACACTTACCCTGTATTGTAAATATAGATTGCTGGAAGCATGATTTCCAAAACAGTCACTTACCCTGTATTGTAGATATAGATTGCTGCTCGCATGATACCCAAAACACTCATGTACCCTGTATTGTAGATATAGATTGCTGTGAGTATGATACCCAAAACACTTACTTACCCTGTATCATAGATATAGATTGCTGGTCGCATGATACCCAAAACACACACTTACCCTATATTGTAGATATAGATTGCTGGTCGCATGATTCCCAACACACTCACTTACCCTGTATTGTGGATATAGATTGCTGGTCGCATGATACCCCAAACACTCACTTACCCTGTATTGTAGATATAGATTGCTGGAAGCATGATTCCCAAAACACTCACTTACCCTGTATTGTAGATATAGGTTACTGGTTGCATGATCCCCAAAACATTGACTTACCCTGTATTGTAGATATAGATTGCTGGAAGCATGATCCCCACAGCAGCCAGACTCAGCCATGTGCTCAAGTGTAAATGTGGATACCAACGAAATGGCTCTTCAATAAACAGTGTCCAAAACAATAACACTAAAGGAGTTTGCAAAGCCTGTGATCAAAAATAAAAAACAATTGAATGATTTGATGGCTAAAGTGTCATTCTCATTTAATCCCATTGCCTATAGTGATACATCAGCAGTGTTGTTTGGAAACTATATCAACAGCAGAATTCACCACTATTAATTTGATTACATGCTTGAGGTTATTGTACTAAAAACACCTGTCACCTGTCTTACAGAGGTTCCTATTGTCCATTAGACCATCAGAGAATATCACACTTGTCATATAGAAGTTCCTATCATCCATAAGAGCATCACAGAACCTCATACCGGTCACCCATCTAACAGAGGTTCCTATTGTCTATTTGACCATCAGAGAACCTCACACCTGTCACCTGTCTAACATATGTTCCTATGGTCCATTAGAGCATCAGAGATTGTTTGTTTGATTGGTGTTTAACGTCGTACTCAAGGGTATTTCACTTATTTGACGAGGGACACAAATACAGGACATTACAAACAAATCTGCTTTCGTTACCCTTTATCTCTGCGAACACCAGGGCAACAGAAAGCAACCTCTTTTCTCGCCTCTTACGATCAACAGAGGAAGCCGAGGGAGTATTCTGCAGGACCATGGCCCACCTGCTCCCTCACAGGGGTTTACTGATAAGTAGAAAAGGATATATACATTATTAAAACCTGAGATTAAGGTTTATTAAGAAACTTGTCTCTGGGAGTTATCTAGTACATAAGATGATTCTTCAATTTTAATTGATCTACATCCCTATGCCAGTGTGATTGCTTTTAGAAATATATATATTTTGAATGAATGAAGAGAGAAAAATGTTTACTCCTACAGCAGGATTTCAACCCAGGACCTTTGGGTTACAGGCCCAACATTCTACCGACTGAGCTACAGAAGCTCATGGCAGAATGAGTATGAGAAAGCGAAAAAGAAGTTTCATTTCTTTCAATTATGTGTACATCAGTTCACAGGAGGATTAAATCCAAACCCATATGGCTTATCTTGTTTACTATAAACATGCTCCCTAGCTATTCAGACACTCTAATGTATGGACTGTTTTATAGGGATGAGAGAAAATAACCAAGCAGACCTCTTTCTGTCCAAAAAAAAACTGTGAACAGCTGAAGTCTGGCAGTTTGTATGCTTAGCTGTTTATAACGACAACATATCAATTGAAACTCTGTCACATGGAGGACACCCGTAAAAATGTATTTCTCTGTCTGAATAATAAGTGAGGATACAAAATTTATCCTAAACTTTCAGTACCATGTGCATGGTCAAAACCCTCTTTTGAGATGTCTCAACGTTAACCATATCAGCTTTAATATGTATTTAGTAACATGTCTGGGTTTGTTTGTTTGATTGGTGTTTCAATGTCACACTCAAGGGTATTTCACTTATATGATGGTGCATTGTCCACACCATACTGCATCTTGCCTTATTACTGTGGAAAACCTCGTTGAAAACCACCCATGTGATCACAGGAGCCACAACATCACTTATACATGATGGTCTACAGGTGGACTAGATCCCGTGAACTGTACACAGAAGCAGGTTTAGGAAGTGCACTCGTTACCAGTAAGCCACGGCCACAGGCCGAAATTTGTCTGGGAATTTACCTGTAACTTTGTGCTGACCACCGTGGCTCAGTGGTTGCGAGTGCACTTCCTGAACTGAACCTGCTTCGATTCACCATTAACAGGATCGAGTCCGCCTGTCGACCATCAGGTATATGAGCGAGTCACACATGTTTTGGCTCCGGCAATTCGGGGGGTGGTTTTTACGAGGTTTTTTCTAGGTTTTCCAATGTACTTAAACTGTGTTCAGTGTGAAGTGGACAATCCGTCGTCATATAAGCGAAATACCCTTGAGTACGATGTTAAACACCAATCAAACAAACACAAATAAATGTTCATTAATTGCCAAACACCTGTGCCAGAAAGATTAGTTTTAAGAAAAGTATTTCGGATCATTAATTACACTGGCATACTGATGTTGACTATAGATCATATATGCAGGTGTGATTCAAGTTTAAAGATGATGTCAGAGTATACATTTTGAAAAATCATGCCTCAAGAAAAAACTATTTTTATCTAGAAGTTTTACAGATATATCTTATGTTCCAGGCTACCTGGAAATATTGACAGGTCCTTTGAATGCCCTAGATTCAATAATTTCTTAATAATCACCTTTTTATTTAGAAACTTTAGCATGCTGGATATAGGGGAAAACTGAACACCCAGTTACCTAAAAAGTGAAGCAAAATGATGATTTTTGACACCATACTTTAAATGTCTGACTAAATCGGTGCAGAAAAGTCACATTCTTTATGAATTTTCCATCAAAATAAGTTTTTACCCAAGTATGATATGATGTCATAATCATATAAGAATGATACATTAGTCATCAGAACTTTTTTTATCAAAATAAACTGGACAGAAAATGAAATGACAAAAATGTCCTGAATTACATTCGCAAACATTTTATTAACACATGGAAACACTAATGCCTAATGGATACTTTTACAAATTTTAAGAGTCATCTTCAAAAGCGAAAAATAACTCAATTTATGTGTGTTTAATCATACGTATGTCTGGCATAATGAAGCAGACTGAGTTGGAAATAGCTTTCATTAAATATGTATATAAGAACTACATATTACCTTATTTGCCCAATGTATTCGAATAGCTTCCACGTATACATTATTAGAGAGTAATTACAAATAGTTTAGTAGATCTTTCCCTATTTGTTGTACAACCGACATCTTTCTGGATCTTTAGATTTTCTAACTCTATGTTAAGTGATCTTTAATAGAATTAAATGGTATTTTTGAATCTTAAAATCAAGCCATATTTACTAGACTGAGCTTACCTAGAATTCAAAAGTATGGTGCCCAAAATGGTCATTTTGTTTCACTTTTTAACTAACTGGGTGTCCAATTTTAAAAGTTTTACTATCCAGTTAAAGTTTCTGAAAAACAGGGTGTCCAAATGCAGGAATTGATATCTTCAGGGTGTTCACTTAGTTTGTTAGTTTGTTTGTTTGTTTGATTGGTGTTTAATGTCATAACGAGGGTATTTCACTTATATGATGACGGATTGTCCACTTCACACTGTACACAGCCTTATTACGGGAGGAAACCTCGTAAAAATACCCCCGCGATTGCCGGAGCCGCAACATGTGACTCGCTCATATACCGGATGGTCGACAGGCAGACTCAAACCCGTGAACGGTAGATTGAAGCAGGTTCAGTTTAGGAAGCGCATTCGCTACCACTGTGCCACGGCCGCCGGTGTTCATTTGGTTGAGTGGACATCCCTCTGCATTAAAAGCGGTTGGATGAAACAAAAGTGGTTGAAACTGACATTTAAATGGATGTTTAACCTCAACATAAGAGTTCCAACCACCTGTGTCTTTACATATGCTTAACATGGTGCTGCTACATGTTTTGTTTACCTACTCATTAATTTATCTACACTAGTCAGAGACCAGAGTTTAAATCCAGGTGGATGCAAGTTAAATATATATTTCAACCTTGTTTGTTTGTTTGTTTGTTTGTTTGTTTGTTTGTTTGGTGTTTAACGTCGTACTCAAGGGTTTTTCACTTATATGACAACGGACACAAATACAGAACATCATAAACAAAACTGCATTCCATTACCCTTTAGCTCTGCGAACACCAGGGCAACAGAAAGCAATCTCTTTTCTCGCCTCTTACGATCGACCGAGGGAGTATTCTGCAGGGCCATGGCCCGCCCACCCACTCCCTCACGGGGAGGGTGAGCAATGTGAATGTTTAAGTACAAAAACAATTGAAAATGCAAACTACAAAATGCTTTTAATGTAATTGCCAAAATGAAATAATATTTGACAGATTGGTGTTTAACAAGGCACCGCTTCTAACAAAGATAAAATGAATTTAGTCCTGACATAGACTGTATATATATATATATATATATATGACTAACCTGAACAGGGTCCACAGTATCTCTTACCACACAGAGTATATCAAAACGAGACAGAATAGGCTCGGTTAAATCCACCTGAAAGAGGAGGGAAGACAGAACTCATCTTTAATAGAACTATTTATTAGAGATAGTTTGTGTGATGAATTGTTTGATTGGGGTCTAAAGGTAGTTTAGACAGTTGAGACAGTTTGTGTGATGAATTGTTTGATTGGGGTCTAAAGGTAGTTTAGACAGTTGAGATAGTTTGTGTGATGAATTGTTTGATTGGGGTCTAAAGGTAGTTTAGACAGTTGAGATAGTTTGTGTGATGAATCGTTTGATTGGGGTCAGGTGAGGAAAGACATAACACATCTTTACTAGAACTATTTATTAGAGAGATTTTGTGTGATGAATTGTTTGATTGGGGTCTAAAGGTGAGGAAAGACATAACACATCTTTAATAGAACTATTTATTAGAGATATTTTGTGTGATGAATTGTTTGATTGGGGTCTAAAGGTGAAGAAAAACATAACACATCTTTAATAGAACTATTTATTAGAGATAGTTTGTGTGATGAATTGTTTAATTGGGGTCTAAAGGTGAGGAAAGACATAACACATCTTTAATAGAGCTATTTATTAGAGATAGTTTGTGTGATGGAGTATTTGATTGGGCTTTAAGGCTGCACTTAAAAAAAATCACAAACATATTGGTTGGCTGTTCCTCTTTGGCTCATAAAGCACGAGGGCAACAGGAAGCTCCCTACAGTCTGGCGCTTGAAAAGGTTTGCTTAAATAAAAGCAAACATTACTTATGAGAAAATTGTATAAAAATATTTTTTTTAAAAAGCCCTGCTAAACAAGAATATCTCCATCTTCTATCTGCAGTTTGGGTCTACTGGACAGTAACCATTGAAGCATACCAAGAGATGGCTAGTAAATCTTTGATTAAATACCTCAAATTAGTTCAAAAACATTTTTTTCAAAAAAGAAAAATTTCTTAATGTATTCAGGTCCATCTTTTAACTCAAGTGCAATCACAATGAGCTCATTTCAAGCGTTGCATACAAGATCAGAAGACATTGCCTAAAACTTTTTTGAAAAAACTTACGTTTTCTGAAAAGGTCAAAGATGGGTCATATCGTCCTCCAATTGGATTAGCCGCCGCGAGCACTGCACACCGAGCCTGTAATGATGTGACAATACCCGCTTTGGAAATAGATATACTTTGTTGTTCCATAGCCTCATGAATACTAGTCCTATCTGCATCATTCATCTGAAAGGAAAGCAAAATTTATAGGACATAATGAAGGGCTACAAGGTAACTGTGTTAAAGGTTTTCCCAATAAAAAATAGTGGCAAGTAATGCTGTATGTTCCACACTATAAGTAAGCTAGGGGTGAATGTGTTGATCTTGACTTTCATATCATTTGCACACCTGGAAAATTATGCCACCATATTAACTTGATGAAGTGTTATAACATATCTTTGAAAATAATGTATGTATTTTAGCAAGAAACTTTTGATAAAGATAAAAAAAGGCCCAATAATGAACTATCATGAGGAGAAACCCACCTTATCAAACTCATCAATCAGACAGATTCCCTTATCGGCCAGTACCAGGGCTCCAGCTTCTAGAGTCCACTCCTTAGAGATCGGGTTCCGCTGAACATAGGCGGTCAGACCCACAGCGGAGGCGCCTTGGCCTGTCGTGAACACAACACGATGAGCTGTCTTCTCCACATATTTAAGAAACTGTGACTTAGCAGTGCCTGGGTCACCACAACACAAAACATTCAGATCACCTCTCACTTTGTGCTTCCCTCCAGGGTTCTTAGGCTCCCCTCCAAACATTGCCAACGCAAGGGCTCGCTTAATATCATCATGGCCATACACAGACGGGGCAATACTGGCGAAAATCCTTTCCCCTATTCGTTCATCCTTTGACAAAGCAACAATGGCTTTTATATCTTCATCCGTTAAGCTATTAGCAGCCAATTTGTCATCTTTCTTTGTGATGTAGTTTGCCTGAATGACTGTGGCAAAGACTGGGAAACCATTGGCTGTGTTTAGAGAGCCGTCATAGTTGTTGTGGTAAATACCTGTCAGTTCCTACAACCAATAATACCTGCATTTATTTGAGGAAAACAAGGGCCATAAAACAAAGTATATGCTCACAAGGGTTAATTGCCACAGTGACACATTATTGATTAGTTTTCTATGCCATACATATAGCTATTTTATCACATGATACTTATATGATGGTTTGTTTGCTTGATTTGGGTTTAACATTCAGGGGCAAATAGATTTTCATACAGATTACAGGCACCATAAGTAGGATATTTGCCGCTGACATTATACTCAAAGGTATTTAAATTGTATGATAATGGAAAGCCAATTTCACACTGTTCTTTGTCTAAATACGGTTAACTGAGAGGAAACCTCCTAACCTCAGACATGAAGACGGCATACACCTAAAACCAGAGTAACATTAGCCAGCGGATATGCTATTTGTATTTTAACATAATTCATTAGCCTTACCAGTTCATCCCCAGGCTTACACATGTCCACCAGGTCATCCAATAAAATAGCATCTTTTGATCTGGGTAGGCGACCAGCCGGTACTTTTCCGGGACTTTCTTGGATTGTGATTCGCTGATAGTTCTTGTAGATGGTCTGTAAGACAAAAAAACATGTGAAAGATTTACTTTTAATTAAAATACACATATTTTTTTCTCATTGTTTACCAACAATTTTTTTTTAAATTTTGAAAAACTATTGTAATTCAACTTTAATCTAGTGGCTCATTCCACAAAGCAATCCTAGCAGAAGTTCATCTTAACCGTCATGACCACTACTACTGAAGTTATTGTGTCGTTGTGGTTCTAAGGATCAACTTAGGCTAAGATCGTTTTGTGCAACAATATTCAAAGATTTTGAGGATAGGACAGTGAATGCGAACAGGTGACTGTACAAACTCATTATCCAACACACATGTTCAATGAAATCTATGCGATACATTGAACCAAGTTTAATATTTCACCAGCCCCACACCCACAGATTACAGTGGAGCCAATAACACCAGATTAGGGGTTCACAGACATCCAAATATTGAATTTTGTACAAAAGTTTTTTTATGGTCATATTGAATTTTTTTAATGACTTACTCTCTTTTATCATATTTAAAGATAAAAAATGCAATCTGAATTGAGTTTTTAAAAATGATGCTTTAAAATTATGTCTCAAATTGAGTTTATTCTCCTATTCTTCTATAAATTACTGCATATCTACTCCCATGCACGCATCTCCAGCCCTGACAGCTTGTAATCTACAGATTCTATTTTACCTGTTCCATGTTTATTTCAAACGGTCCCATTGACTGACACTCAGGGCAGGATCCTGGTTTGACTTCCTGGTTCTGACTCTGGTAAAACGGTCCCAGGATGAAGTTACACTTGTTACAGTCATACTTGATGACGGAGAGCTGTGGTAGGACACTCGTTGAACTTGTCACTACTCCACTCGTACGGATTAACTGATTCAGGTGAAGCTGTCTGTAATAAACAAAGAAATAATCAAAAGGTTTGTTACAGAGTCATGGATATCAAGCTCGAATTAACACCAGTGCTTTGAATTTGGCGAAAACCTGTAGATACTATTAAATGGTACAACACTTGAAAATTAATACTTTCTCATCCCAGCTTAAAAAGTATGGGAACTTTTGTGAACATCAATTTAGGACAGAAAATAAAGTGTAGTTGAGGAAGTAATCGTTTTTTTATTTTTTACAGGAGAGCCACGTAGGACTTAAATTGATTGGGCTTTAATGCCACACCTAAGATATTTTCACTTATCGACATCCGCAATGGTTAAAGAAAACCAAACTTCAAGCGAGTGACGTTACAAACTCTGATCTGATACAAAACCATATTTATGAATCAATCTTTCAATAAATGTACATATATCTTCACTACAACAAATTAGACAATAATTCACATTCGGGTCCAAAAGCATCATTTGTAACAGCTCATGCTAAATACATTTCTCTTTCTTGAAAAAAATTCAAAAGCATCCCAAATTTAATGTTATAGAACTTAATCTAGAAAGTACAATTCCATATTCCCCTTCTAGATATAAATTTTTACCTTTATCAAAGATCCTTATAATATTATGAGTTAATACTATATTTGAATAATAAAGTTTATTACTGTAAATCCTCAATTATCCAGTTGTAAATTCGAGACCCCCCCTCTCTCTCCAAACACCCACCCACCCACCCCTGCCTCGACTCCCTAGTCCCACTCACATCAAAGTTAAAACTGATTGATCGGTGGAAGCGAGAACAAAACAAATGCTGAACAATTATTCAGTCTAAAAACTAGTTGACAAGTGCTGTTACCTGAGAGATCTTAACTCCTCGATTAAGGGAAGCTCTGCAATCCGGACATGTATTTCTTTCGCAATCTTCTCATAGTTTGGATACATGCTGAATACTACCTCTTTAGCTGCCTGTTAAGTAGTCAATTCAACACAATTAAGGTTTTTGTAACCAAAACAAATGAACAATTACGTAAGGTGATATTTTTGAGGGAAAATAAAACACCTGTGTAAATTAAACAAACTTATCGCAACAAGACTTATACAGCAATGGTTAAGGCAGGGGAATGTCCGCCCGTCATTTGGACACCCCTAATTGAACAATTGCCTCATCTGGACATCCTGTTTTAAAAATCTATAAAAAAATTGGACACCCATTTACATTAAAAGTGAAGCAAAATGTCCATTTTGGACACCATACTTTTTGATCTCTGGCTAAGCCCCTGATTTACAGTTGATGGAAAAAGATTTCTGATTGTGCATAACTAAAGGGACAACCTCATAAAACCTGACTTGCAGTTAACACTCTCCTCCCTCAAATACCTAAAGCTTGTCAGCCATTCTTCAATATGTGATC
>JAVFBW010136869.1:0-13258 GCA_034783835.1 Mopalia ciliata
ATGACCCCCCCCCCCCCCCCCCAGTCTGTTGGGAAAGGGATTTGATTGTCTGAGAGCAGTTTGAGGATCATGAGATGAAGTCAACTTACAGTATACTGTGTTCTTCTCTTGATAGGATCATCAGTCAGATTCCTGGCTACAATCAAGCGACCACGGTCCGTCAGTCTGAAGTATGAGCTGTCGGGCTCCAGGCTCTCTAATTTATACAGGATAACAGCACCCTGTAAATAAGGAATAGCATCAACTGTAACCATAGTTCAGATTTCAATAGAAATATCAAAACAATTGTGTCAGTTGTACACAATTCTTGTTGTTAAAGAATCAAAAGATACCAAAGATCATTCTTTTTGTTTCCTTCAGATTATCTCATGATAACCTTCAGATTATATCATGATAACCTTCAGATGATCACATGGTAACCTTCAGATGATCTCATGATAACCTTCAGATTATTTCATGATAACCTTCAGATGATTTCATGATAACCTCCAGATGATCTCATGATAACCTTCAGATGATTTCATGATAACCTTTAGATGATCACATGATAACCTTCAGATTATTTCATGGTAACCTTCAGATGATCTCATGATAACCTTCAGATGATGTCATGATAACCTTCAGCTGATTTCATGATAACCTTAAGATTATTTCATGATAACCTTAAGATTATTTCATGATAACCTTAAGATTATTTCATGATAACCTTCAGATGATCTCATGATAACCTTCAGATTATTTCATGATATCAAACATAAAAAAATTCTTCACATATATTCCTATTTTGGAATGTCACAATTAGGTGAAATTGTGGTAAAAAAAATTATCCCACAATTTTTTAAACTACCAGAAACTGTCCCTCACATATGGGCTTGACTGATTTTTATTAGCTTACCGGTTCTCTTGGATCTGAAGCAACGACTTGATAGATACTGTTGTCAATGGGTTCTGTGACCCTGACCTCGGTTACCATGGGGCTGGTGAATATTGGAGAGCTTGCCAGAGCAACTATGATGACAACATCAGCTCTATCAACCAGCTTGTTATTTCTTTGGTCATCTACCTCTACAGCAAACTGTAAATCAAAAATTTAAGGATATATATAATTTGCTTGGATCCACTGGGATTCTGGCTAGAAGGTAATATTTTTATTTTTAATTTTTGAAGTAAGGTAATGGAATGTTATACAGACTTGTTTCATTAAATGGGAAAATTTCCCATTATTAAGGACAATATTTTATACGAATTACCATTTACAGTTTTGGTAAAAATCTGAGTGTTTCAGGCTAACAGGAATTAATGAATAAACTAAATGTTATCAGTACATAGTGTAAAATATTTTTTGCTGAAAATGTCATTTAATACACTTGATAGTATTTTACTTTTGTTGACAGTCAGAGTTCCTAAGAGAGGTGTAGATATGTGTTTATCTGGGTAACACCCTGATGGTTTGTTTCATCTTTTTAAGTGATATTTTAGCTTGCAATTACAAGAGACTCCAACACAAAAGGTCTTGGCTTGTAAAATGGTCATCATGAAATTGAACAACACTGAATTAGGAAACCTACCCTGAAGACCTGGCGTGCTGTAAACGGTAGTTTCTTAATGAGAGTTATTTCCCCTGATCTTGGGTTGACAAACAGATATTCTTTGACAGTCTGGTTACCAAGGCTACGATAATTGGGCAAATCCTACAAAAAAACAAATCAAAACAAAGATCTATCTTAACAAATAAGAAAACAAACGGTTTCACAACTGGTTTGATATTAATATTTCCTCAAAATGATTTACAAAAAAAAACAATACATAACAATAGCATTGCTTTGTTTTGTAAATATTTCATGTTAGAGAAGAAAAATTGGAAAAAAAATTGACATCACTACAAAACACCATGCAAATTAAGAAGGAAAGAATCTTAAAGTAATTTACTTACACCATCGGGGTCAGAGGCATCTAATTGTACAATCATCTGACCTCTTGGAGCACTGGTCCAGACGGTGCCTTCATATAGAGACCGACTAAATCTTGGAGGAGAAGCATTCCTTGAAACATTGACAAATAGACGACCAGAGACTCTGTTATTGGGGAACTGGCTGTCAAAGACATGGATTTCCAGCTGTGAACAACAGAAAAACAGACTGTTATCAACACCGAAATATATAACATGTAAAGGTTATGCGCAAACTTGACCTTCAGAAATAATTTAATCTGCTTTTATACAATGACACGCCATGTTGAAGGTCTCTAGTCCACTATTTAGGATTCAATATGGTGTAAGCCACTTATGGTCTAGTCATTGGGTCCTTCCGTACTTACATGATCTTTATGTCAGGATGACATGATATAGTGAATGGTTGCCATGGTAATTGAAGTTAACAGATAAGTTGCTATACAGATTTATTTCTAAATATAAATCAAACAAATGATCAGCTAAATATTGTAGGGTTAACTATGTAAGGCATATGAGTCAACATATAGGTAAAATATATTTTTCTCATTTCATCTCCTCAAGAAAATTAAATAAAGACAAAAACAAAGTATATTATTGATGCCAACAGATGTTAACGCAGACATAAATATTTAGGTAAACAATACCATATTGTTCTTGTATATTGACAGTAAAATAGGATAAAAGATTGATAATTTTCAAGCAAAGAATTCATTATTAGTTACTTCATACCTCATATTGCTCCCTCTCAGTAGAATCAGCTGTCAAATTGGTGTGCACAAACACTTCTCCTGTATCCCGGATTCCGAAGAATGTTCGGGCTGGATACACTCCCATTAACTCAAATCGAATACGTCCCTGTCAGAACAAATACTAAACGATATAGCTATGTTTGGTGTTTTACAGCGTGATTTCACTGATATGGGGTAATGTCTTGTCATAACAGAGCATGTCCATGTTACTGGCACACTGCCTCAGTGAAGTATTCATTAAATGAAACCACTAAATAAACTTTGGGTTACACCTGTTTGGCAGCTTGCCAATATTTTTAATACAAACCAAAAAAGTATTGCAAAAAATATGTCTGTATATTCAGCTAGACTGGTTTTGATTTAATTACAATTGATTTAAATTAAGTAATTTTTAAGTCAAAATTTGAATAAATTACTCCTCTAAAATATTTACCTTGAGGTCATTATCTCTGCCTCTGACTGTATAGATGGTACTAAGTACATTCTGATTCTCACTGATTCGGATGGTGGCCGGCAGATTCAAATATTCTGGGTTAGCAAGGTCACGTGTTACCTCTACAGTGACCGTTGCATTTGCACGACTTGGGTTTGTTGCTGCATTATCTGTTGCTTCCACGATAACCTGGACAATCAAAATAAATAAATATCATGTTAAAAAAAAGCAACTCATTTAAAATAGCCAAAGGATATTATACATCAGGTAATTTTATTTTTTTACATTATTTTAATTAAATTATTTTTAAAAAAAGAAGTGAATATTAATAGTGTTTTTTGTTATTTTGGGATAAATTGTGCAGACTGTAACTTGTCCGAGAATGTTGTGGAGGTTGAAACCTTTCCCGGGAATTGAACCCATGACCCTCAGTGGGACCAAATCGCTAGCAGTAAATGCCGGCCACCATGTAGAAGACTGGGTGGCTCAGTGGTCCAGGTGGCCCTGGTGATTAACTCTGAGGGTCATGGGTTCGATTCCAGGATGGCTTTCAACCTGCACAACTTGCTGAACTAGAATCTGTTCAAACTTAGAAAGTGTTATTCCAAATTAACAAAAACACACTTTCATTTTTGTTGGATGATAGAAGTAGAATGTCTTGTAAAACTTGCTCTGACACTAGAGGGAGTGGTTAAAAAGGATAACTTACGGTGTAGAAAGTTCTGTTTGATCGGTCTTCTGTCAGTAGTCGATTCACACGTAGAATACACGCTGATGGATCAACACGGAAATATGGCGCAGCTGCCGCATTTCCTACCACACGACATGTGGGCTGATTCTACAACCAAAGAGAAAATAAATATTTCTACTGATTTAATCCCCCCAAAAAATGTTCTATAGAATTTCTATACCTATAGACTACGTGCATTTACAGGATTTAAAAACTAATTTTACGTTTGAACAATTACAAACTATATCAAGTGATTACATCGGTATTTGTTGTTTGGTTTAAGGTTCAGCTAAAATGTATTTCACTTATATGACAAGGGACTCTCTATTTCACACTGTTACTTGCCTAATTACGGTGGAAAACAGAGAGGAAATCTCATAAAAACTAGGGAGCCTCATTGTGTGACCCACACATATACCTGATGGTGGACAGAAAAGTGGAATCGTGGATGGTACATCAATCCATTTAGGCACAGCAGCGAGCCCATTGGGATTTGAACCCAGCCGTACAAACCCAAATCTCTCTGGACATTCAGATATTTTACAAATCCCATCAGAACAAAACAATAGTTATAGCAAAGGCTGGTATATCACTATTTGTTTTTTTAAATTAATATTAAACCCACAAAATAACACAACAGTAAATGAGTAAAACACGCACCCCTGAGACAATAAGGTTAATGACAGTTGAGTCGGTGGGTAAAGTCTCATCAATCCGTGATCTGTAGGTATCTGGTTGAAATAATGGAGGTGCTGTGGAGCGAATCACTGTCACATAAACTTGAGCGTATCCTCGAGACAAAGGTTTGTCAGCATCATAGGTAGTTATGTTCAACTGAAATAAAGAAAATTCTTTAGTATATTTTAATCATACAGCATATCTCATTGATAATGTGCTCAAAACAAATTTTAGTTGGATATTCGGTACAGAATCTAACTTCATGAAACGTTTTGGACTGGATAATTATTGACATATATACAATTGGAACAAAAATGAAGTAGATTTCGACACCATTAAAAGAAAATCCTCAAATTGTACATAGAAAATTTTAGCATATAGTAATGTATGGACTCCAATGTACCTGCCAGTTTTTCATTTCATTGAAAAAAAGTATCTAAATCCACAATAGAGAAAAAAAAAACAATATACCAATTAACAAAAAGACATATGGCAGACTTGAAGGACATACCGTATATTGAGTTCTCTGCAGACTATCTTTGGTTAAATCTGATTTAACTCGGATAGTTCCATCTCTCGGGTCCACTGTGAAGAAGTCTTGAGCAGGATATTCACCGACTAACTCAAACACAACCTGCCACAAAATGAGTGCAAACACAATCAATTTTAACAGAATACAAGTCTATCAAATGTTTTAAAACCATCAAAAATATTTTAAGATGCCTCCAACTTCCACGGCTTACTTCAATATTTAGAAAAATTAATCTCGAAAAGAAACTCTTTTTAAGGCAGCAGTTCTCAAAAAGGATATTTTGAAACTTCTGCTATGAGTATTTCGTTTAATATATTTTTTTAACAAGATTTGATTCTGTCCGGAGCCTATATAAATTCAGACTTAACAGATACATTCACTTTCTTTAAACACAATAAGTTTTATCTAGGATCTGTATGTGAGAAATAAACAATTGTTTACCTTCATGATCATACTCGATCATATTCAATGTTGTTAACATTGTGTTTTTTGTCTGTATGTGAGAAATAAACAATTGTTTACCCCCACGATCATACCCAATCATATTCAATGTTGTTAACATTGTGTTTTTTGTCTGTATGCGAGAAATAAACAATTTTTTACTTGGGTTGCTGGTGCTCCCGGTGCCACATATCGCTCCACTTGAAAAAATTGACTGTTGACATTTCGTGATTCATCGATGGTAACTCTGCCAGTGGAGCTTACAAATCTGGGCGGGACTACACCTGTCACTCGAATTATCACTGAGGTAGAGCCGGTGTTACTGACAGGGAACCCGTTGTCCGATACCTCTACTCTACACTGTGAAAACAAAGAGAGATCAAATACAACTCCAATAAAAGCTGGATTATATAAAATAAAAAAATAAATAAACCTTTTTTTTTCTACATACATTTTTAATTTTTAATTTCAGCTTGGACAGGAGAGATTTAAACATTTGGTAACACATTCATTGAGCTATAGTTTGACTGGAGCTTAAAGTCCTATGTTATGGTGTGTGTTTATGAGACACTAACGATCATTTATAGTCAGCTGAATTTATAAAACACCAAAGCAAATGCCCGGATCAATATTTCAGTAACATTTCTTTTCTCCTAATAACATTTGAAACAATAATTAAACAGAAAAGTTACAAGTAACCAACCAAATAGATGGTAAATATCTATTTTCATTGAACAAGAATGTTGTTGATCAAGATTTAAATTTAATAATAGCCTGAAAATATTAAATCAAATAAATAAACTATTTGGTCTTAGTTTTTTTTTTTTAATTTAGTTTTTGTTTTTTAATCTTAAGTTGAGCTTGAAGAGGAGAGATAGTCTAAATACAGCAATAACAATGCCCTGACTAAAACGTAAAAAAGAAATTACAAGCAACAGGGTGAAAAATCTAGTAAATATTTATCCTGATTGTACAAGAGTGTTGTTGAATGTGTCTGGTACTTACAGTCATTGTTTGTCCAGCGACCCCTGTGAGAGGCTGTCTCAAGATTACCTCCCCTCTTACAGAATGAACGAAGAAATGTCTCTGACATAGACTATCTCCCACAATACTGTATGTCAGGCGGTCCTATACACATAAAACAATAATCAGTTTAATTAATCAAACTTTTGTAAAAAAAAATATAAAATATAAAAATGGTCGAAAACAGGTTTTTTCTTGTTATTTATTTTCTGTTCTAAAACCAACCAACTACCAATTTTTTTTTGGTAACATTTGGTAACACATTCATTGTAGTACGTTTTAAAATATAAACCCTGCTCAAGTACATTACAGAAGAATGAAAAATATAAATATGCAAGTGTCCTTGGATTTTATTATAAATTAAATTTTGATTGTATAACTGGGCCAGTCTAATAAATCTGCCCATCTAATGAACATTGCTTGTCGATATGATTAATCAGTTCTTACCCCATCAGTATCTGTTGCAGAGAGGGTGATTATGACAGTTCCTAAGTCAGTACCGTCACCCACATCTCTATCATATGTACCCTGTGGGAATGAGGGTGAGTTGTTGTTTCTGTTGACAGACACGATGAGATCTGTGGTGCTGTCAGAACTGGGGTTAGACGAGTCATATGCTCGGATTCTTAACTGAAAATAAAACACAAATCACATTTGATGCTGACGGGCTTGAACATTATGACTAATACTAAGACAATATTAAAAACAGTTATATAGATTCATGAAGAAAGATAAAAAATGTTGTTCTTTCAATGTAGCCTATAACTTCTAGCAGTTGGGGCAGAGAAAAAGGCTTTACCACAGGGGGTCTTAAATGTTATTTCTGTGGCCTGTCCCACAATTAGAGTGTTCCAACTTATAGAAGTTATAGGGTATTCAAGGATTTCTATTTTGAAAATGGTGAGAAACTAGACAAAATGTACATTTCTCTACATGAGAGTAAACATATTTTTCAGTAACATATGAAGAGAGAAAAATTTGCTTGCTTCCACAGGGATTCGAACCCAAGACAGTCAATAAATATTTTTTATAAATGCAGACAACAAAAACACTACTGCAGTTAATTGCAATTGTATTTAGTTGGCATAATATTGAAACCTCCTTAATTTATACAGAGAATTCATTTCAATAAACAATGTCAAAATGAATAAATGCATAAACCAATATTTTAAGACAAAATATAAAAATATGATACGGCAGGAACAACTTAGCATGAATAACAACTTCTTGATTTATTTCACACGTTTCTATCTCATTCCAGAGATTGTTTTCAAGTATAACTGTTACATCAACAAAACATATATTTATTAGCCTTTTATATAGCGTGATATATATATGATAGTACGACATGAGTGTTAACTGACCACATAGATAGGGCTGGGATCTGAGGAGAGGTCACCTATGACTGTGACCAGACCTGTTTGTCTGTTAATTCCAAAGAGCCTAGTAGCCACGCCATTAGCCACAACCTCGTACCATACTGGACCCTGGAACACACAAAAATACAACACATATAAGAATTACTAACAATTTAAACAAAAAGATTATGCATCATAGTAAGTTATGTATTAAGATTTGATTGAAGTAAGTTTGAAATATTCTGACCTAAAATCACAAAAAAAGATAAAGATCAGTTTAAAAAAAAAAGTTGTATATATTTTATATAATATTCTGCTTAGACTTTTAAATTTCAATATTGACATTAAAATGATAAATGTCTACCATTTAATTTTTTCACATATTTCACATGATATATTTTAAATATTTTCAAACCAAATTTATTAAAGAAAAGAGTATGAGATGTGTCTAAATCTTTTCAAATAAAATAACAATATGGTCTTATACAAAAGTCTGAGTTTGATTTTTACACGAAATAAAAAGACCTCCTTACCTGTGCATCAGGATCTGTAGCCGAGATGGTGACGACGAAGGTGCCGGCTGGATCAGTCTGATTGACAAGAGCGTTATAAGAGGACTGCATCACCGGAGGGCGATCTTTATCTACATACACGATAACATTGGTCTCACCGCTCCTGGGAGGGGAACCACTGTCAGTCGCTCGCACTCTCATCTGAAATTAGTCAACAGATAGAAAATTACTCATCTATATATTTCTCCAAGGTTAATAATCACTCTGACACCAGGATTTTTATAATGAAATGTCAATCACAAGTACAACTTTAGGTAGTGAATAAAAAGTTAGATAAATTTATATATATATATCTTGAAAATCCATTAAAAATATGTTAAAATGAAATAGGTAGTTTTATAAATTTATATAAATGTATGTTGGAAATTCATTAAAATATGTTGAAATAAAATAAAAAGTTTGATAAATGTATATATTTATGTTGAAAATTTATTAAAAATATGTTAATTACAATGAAATTTATAGTTAGATAACTTTATATATATATGTTGAAAAATCCAAATAAATAAATTGGGTACGATTGATCTACTTATTAAATCGAATTAGACTGAAACCAATTCATTTAATGTCAAACATAATATCAAACATAACAAACATGAATTGATTTTGTGACTGATCTTAATTGCATGACTTACAGAAAATTCAGTGTTGACTACATTTTCAAGGGAGCTTCGTAATAAAATAGTTCCTGATTCAGGTTGAAGGTAGAAATAGTTGAGGGCATTTCCTCCAGATCCTGGGGTTGTACTGGGTAACAGGCTGTATGTTAACCGATCCTGCAAAAACAAGTCCATTAAAATACAATTAAAGGCAAACAAAATTTCATTACCTAACATTTGAGGCAGGGGTTGACATCAAGGAATTACATAAAAAAAATAATAAAAACTCTCAAGAAAAAGTACAAGTGAATCACCTCATCTCTGGCGAAAAACAGGGATTAACTTTTTTTACCATGATGCTATGAAATCACCAATAAATATAATTACAGTGGGACTTAAATCTTGCCATGTTTAAAGTTATCACCTGTTTTTATAGAAATAAAAACGAAAATAAAAGAAAGCCTTACATTGTCCCCATCAGTGGCCGTAACGTTGATGACCCATCTTCCAGGGAGATGGTTGTTCTGAATCCTCGTGGTAAAGAGGTTCCGATCGAATCCAGGTGTACTAGGATTGCGACCAACATTAATGGACACTTCCACCTGGGCCCGATTATTAGGGTGAGCAGTATCATAAGCTTGCACTATTAACTGAAATGCAGAAAACAAAATAGTCAAATGAGTTAAAGGTCTTACTTGGCTCTTTGAAAATTGAACAAAATTTGAAACGCTTGTATTGCCAGCTAAATATTCTACATTCAAATAGTTAATTTTAAGCAGACTGTTTAATTTTTCAGTAGGCTTATTCCGGTCTTCTAATCTTTATTTGGAAAAATTTGCACATTTACAGATCCCACACATCATATACAAACCAGTTCATAGATTGGTTTTGATAGGGGCTGAACACTTTTTGAGAAATACTCCACTCAAAATGCTCTTAGCTTTATTTTGTCGATTATTTTGAAATCAATTTTGGAATAGCTGTTGGTGCTTCACTGGACTCACTAAACTCAAGATATGTCTACTCTTGAATATCCAGGTTTTGACAAAATAGATCAACATGTTCATGGTTCTGTGGTCATTGTCACAATGGCTTCAGAACACTACTCTGTTTTGGAATGCAAGAAAAAAATTCAGTTGTATAAAGTATAAATGCCTATTTGGTAATGGTATCCTAAAAATCCTACAGTGTACTTCTCTTCCAGAAAACACTAACGATAATAACAATGATAATAGAAGCAAAAACTCACAACATAGTTCTCATTGGCGTATGAATCTCTTCTGAGATCTTCTTTCACAGTGATGGCTCCAGTAGTTCGGTTGACATCAAAGAACAATCTACTGATGCCAAATCCTCCAGCCTCATACACCACCATCTCCTGTTAAACATCATATATAACCAAGATGAGTTACCTATCAGTTTTACTGAGAGTCTTGTTGACATGTCATCTCAAGCTTTTTGCTTCAGTAATAAATATTAAAAGTAAATAGTTGCATACTAGTGTAAATCCCTGCCCAATATTGAGATCAATGGGGATTTGTACGGCAAGTCAATCGTGGATCATGAGAAAAGGAACTACCATTTGACATTTTATTTCCACAATTGAAAGTCAACTTACCTGTAAATTTGGTTCTACAGCCTGCAGTTTGATGACTTCGTACCCTACTCTAACACTGTCAGATATATTACGTACATATCTTGACTGTGAGAAAACAGGTTTGGGATCTGGTAACACTGTCACAAAAACAGTGGTTACGTTTGATCTCTGAGGCCTACCAAGGTCATTTGCTGTGACACGAATCTGTCAACAAATAAAATCGTAGAAAAATATTGGTTAACAATACTTTATAAAAATTAGGAGAAAAGTAATTTTATTTTGGTTTAACTAACGTTGAACATAACACAAGGCTTTATGGATTACAACTTCTAGTTTATTAAGGGTGCAACGTTTCGATGTCTATTCAGGCATCGTTCTCAAGCATATATGTAACGTTGGTTATTCAAACATTTCAACTTGAAACTTTTCTGTCATACTCAGATTACTACATTCTCAGATTTGAGGAAAATCCTTTGTTAGATACGCTCTCAGATTTCGTCATATAATATTAAGAGAAGAAGTTGTTCTAGTTACCTGGTAAGACTGTCTGGTCAACTGGCCCACCAATAATATTTCTCCAGTAATTAGATTAATAGTATAGGTAGACTGGGCTACAGCGTCACCTGTGATTGCATACCTCACCTGGTGAAAACAAAGAAACATTCATAAAATGTCTTCAACCATTTCTTTCAATTTAGGGTTTCATGAATCTGAAATATTAAGTCCCATTGTAGAATTCCTTTGTTTGCTGAACTTTAAAACGATTTTTTTCTTCAAATTTTTATATTACAAATGGGGGAAAAAAAAAATCTGTTACACCAATAAATGTCTAAAGGCGCAATAAAATAAGAATACTTGCATCAACGGGATACAAGAGAGTCTGAGACAGATTTGAAGAAAATTTTACCCCACTAAGGTGCCACAAAACAGAAAAAGAAAAATTGCATGGCAAAAAAACAACAAAAGGGAGATAACTTACACCATCAGGGTCTGTAGCGGAGACAGAGGTGACAGATGTACCTAAACCATGGTTGTCATAGATCTGTACTGTATAGCTATTCTCAGAGAATGACGGAGCCTCGGAGTTACGTAACACAGAGATCGTGACAGTAGCACTGGCAACAGCAGTAGGTCGTTCAGTATTGTAAGCTCTCACAACAAGCTGCAAGAAGAGGAAAAATTATCACCTGATTAAATTCCTGCAGTAGTGAGATTTATGTTTCAAAATATAATTCATATATATAACTCCTCCATTTATAAGAACTTTGTCAGTGATCTGTTTGTTTGTTTGGTGTTTTTACATTCTATATCACCTATATAACAGCTTGCCAATCTATTGGATGAAGAAAAGAAGTCAACAGACAGGTAAAAAAACAATATTGGCCTTATGTTAGAGATCAAGAACAGGTAATATTCAATATTAAACCAACATAAGGAATGAGCAAATTCTATAAACTTTGCCAATTTGCATTTTTAGTGATAATTAAAAAATTGGTGAAACAAATAAGGCCAGATTTGCTAAGAAGAAAAATTTGTATCTAGAAAATGTAATTAAAAATTGGTAAACATGTGGTTAATTGTAATGTTGTCTTACCCTGTAGTCCAGACGGTTGTCCATTCTCAAATCTCTAAGAACAGAAATCCATCCCGAGGTCCTGTTGACACCGAATAGCTGGGAGACTGGCACGTCCGGTACGGCTTCATACACAATATCACCCTGTAATAGGTAATGGAGTTGTTAGTGTTTCACTTCCTTAGTGGTCATGTGCTCTAATAGTAATGACTCCCACAAACACTATCACAAAATGTTAATTGTTTCGGTCTGGTTGAAAATTCATATTCCTCCAGCGCTAAGTATAGACAGTATGAGAATACTTGTTACATCTTGCCCTGAATAAGATGGTCTCACAATAATCATATACGCTCAGTAAGTACTATGTCAATGAAAAGATCACCCATTTAAATAAAAAGAAAATATTTTTGCAGAGACGTCCCTGAAATGCAACATTGCAGCACAAAATATTACAAAAAGGTATATACATTCAAAAAATATTATTATTTGAATGTAGGAAAATGTACACTTGATCAGGAGTTTTCTTAAAATGAAACTAAGTAGATACAAAATAAACCTTCTGGGTAGAGTAACTTACTGTTGGTAGATTATCAACAGCTCTGACATTAAAGATGGCATCATCAGTTTGAGCCTCCTCGTTGACCGAGGTTGAATAGGGAAGATTCTGAAACCGGGGACCATCTCCGACTGAACGAATATTAATCACGACATCAGCACGGGAGGTTCTTGGGTTGGGTCGAAGGTCAGACACAGCTACTTGCATCTGGCAAATTAAATTTGATAAAGGCTCAAAAACAACTTATAATTGAACAAAAATAAAATAAAACTTGCAAAATCTGCATATTTTTAGATTTGTTTCACTTTTCTAGTAGTATGCAAACTAAACTTGCCCTTTCAAAGGAATGAAACATAAATCTTAAATAATAACTTGACAACCCCCCCAAAATGGAGAAAAAAACAAAATTATATACAAATGAAGGTAATCTTTTTTTTATCTGTTTATCTGGAAATCAATTCTAAAC
>JAVFBW010136880.1:0-13256 GCA_034783835.1 Mopalia ciliata
CATGTATCGTGTAACGTGATATCTTTTGATAGCCCTCTTCCATTGAGAAAATCACATATTTTTGCCGCCTGACAATGGTGAAATTTGGACGGGACTGTAATTTAATTTTCTCCACTATAATGCTGCTCAAACACACAGAAATCCTCAGGTGAGAATATCTAGAATGCCAGAGTTTATCCCCGTATTGACAGTGGGCAGGTCCAGCCGAATCTCTTCAAATTCTCTCAGTCACAGTGTGAGCATACTCCCACAATGTCTGGCTTGGCAACAACTTAGAAATCCCCTCTTTCGTTTAATCGGCTTTTCTGTAGAAGGGCCAATTCTAGCTATTTGACTGCATGGATGGGTCAGGTAGGGATTAGATACTTTACACAGGGCTATTATAAGCGTAACACAAGATTCTCATAGCTCTGAGAAAACTCTTTACACATCATGAAACATAGACTGAGTGTATATCTATCCCATGCTCTCTCTCCTTCGTGCTAACTTACGTAGACATCAGCGGATTATCCGTTAATCACGAAACCCACAAGAATACGTCTACAGCCTTTACCTGGGAAAACATAGAAAGCCAACTCTAACTTATGAAAGGGGGAACAGACAACAGAACAAAGTCAGAAATGTTGACAAAAAGATACGATGATGGTTTTAAATATCGATAATGTGGAACGTTATATGTCAACTGATAAATGATCCCGTATTTATATTTATTTAAAAGGTAAATGAGTTGAATTCCCAGAGACGATTTGGTCTCAAAATTATAATTAATAAAATAACTGTTATTGGGCAGTAGTTCGCGAATAATCATCTAACAAAGTCGTAAAATAAGATAACCATGGAAATACAAGGTGTTGACATATTTCCGTAAACCTTTTGTATAACCTTAATTTAAAAATAGAAATGTCCGCATCAGTGTCAACTTAGCATTGTACAATGAATCAGTTGGCCAACTCTTACCTATTGTTTGTTTGTTCTTATTTAACGTCGTAATGGCCTATTCTCGTCAGCGGCGGTATCTATATTACTGGTCATTGCTTGTACCGTTGTGTAATTTTAAGTTAATCCTTAACTGGTTTTCATTGATAAGTACAAGAGTAGTTAACTTCAAGGAGGGAGAGTCATGTTGACCTCGCCCTCCTGATGACTCCCCCTCATCATGGTCAAATAAAACTCAAGAAGTGTCTTTTACTGTTGGGAGTTACACTATGTTTATATTATCTAAATAATTATTGCAAGGAAAAGCACATGCACTCAACGGGAAGGTTACGTCGGGAGGGGGTGGGGCAACATATCTTCTTTATATATGGGCAGATGGCTGGGGTTTTCCCTCATTCATATTATGGTGAAAATACCATTGTATATGCTAAAAAGAACATCCTTTTTGTTACAAACGTCAGGAAATGACAGATTGTCTTGGACTTGAATCCTTCTTGTCGAAGTTACGTCAAGCACTATCCAAGAATTGCAGCACTATACACGTGACATTTTACCAAATGCTGACAAAATAAACGACTTAAACTTGTATAAAAGCTACTATTTTACCAAATTAATAAATTAATAAATTACATGTGATTCTGATGGAAAAGCTTTAGCTAGAGACGGTTTAAGTGTAGGAGTGTAGTAGTATATGTTTATACGGGCTAGAGTTAAAACTGTTTACTATCTGTTTGGTAGCTGATGCCGTCAGCTGGGTACATTGTTATGAAGTGAGCAGTATCTATGGCAGCTCATTGACAGTTATAAATGAGACTGGTGGTAAAGGGAGTCGCCGATATTAGAGTGTACGGTAGTGGGAATTGTCCAGCTCAACCCTTCTATACCACTTAACACTGACATAACCTATCTTCATTAATCACACAGACAAATTGAGATGAGGACCTAGCTGTATTCATTCAACCCTTCAATAAACAGAATATACAACGTCGTTGTGATTTCCCTACGGCTTTTACAGCCTTATGAATTCGCGTATCATTCACAAAATGTTCCAATTATAACTCAGAGAAATTTTTTTATGTACCAGTATTGGTTTCAATATTTATCCGACGCCAGTTTGAGACTAAACTCGTTGATAGTCCAGGGAACCATCCCTAAGCTAATGATAACAAACAGTTACACCAACATACACAGGACATTATAACGTGTACTTTCAAAGATATCAATACCGATGCTATAACGTGTGTGTTGTGTGTGTGTGGAGGGGGGAGAGGGGGGGGATACATAAGTCCTTATAACGTGATTTCCGCGACGAAGGATGACAATAAATCGTCAAAATGAATTATATGTGAATGGGCCAAAATTTTAACGTTTCAACGTTAATGTGTCAAAGAATCGGATGGATGACTTTCACTAAATAAACTGACTTTTTCTCTTTTGCTAGGTATCTAGGGATCGCCAGCTCATCACAGAGTACTACCGGGGATATGAACTTCATCCCCGGGCAGACCAAGTGTTCCTTGCCCTACCTAGAACCCCGACAGAGGGAGATCTGCCGTATTGACGAACAATTAGTGGAGGTGTTAAGGTTGGGGGCCTGCTTGGGAATTGAAGAATGTCAATTCCAATTCAAAGATAGACGATGGAACTGTACAACGTTCAATACCACAGATGTTTTCGGAAAACTCCTAAATATCAGTAAGTTAACTACGGTTATTTTTCCCGTCCAGCTACAGCCGTATACAAATTCCATTTTGGATGTACGGATTTCTGTTAGTGTTTATCTTTTGCTTCTTTGGTTCATCCTGGCTAGATCGGTTAATGACGGGGTGAAGAAATCAGGCTCATCTCTAATTCTTTTCACGGACAAATAACCAAGGAAAACATTATTAACATATCTTTTTTTTTTAAACTGTGATGCTGATGTTTTGAGGCAGGTGCAATGAACATTGGAGGGTGGCTAAAACGATAGCAGCGAACTGAAAGTAGTTGCTACTCAGATCTTTAGGTCGTTTTCAGTCTGCAATCTCACTCAGAGGTTCAGAAAAACGAAAATATGAGGCCAATTGAGCTGGAACGCTAAGGGTATCAGTATCGAGAGAGATGATGGATTTGAAACCAACATCTACTCACTTGCTCCTCATTAAGGGGAAGTTTGTTTAATCAGCGTTCAGGCCTCACATGCTGCTCCCATCTACCTAGTTTATCATTTCTATACACCCTTCTTAATCACATAGGCGACGAATAGCAACATATCACCACGCTTTGGGGGCTCTGGGAGTAACGTATAGGCAGTGGGTCAGAATGTGACCGACGATCACACGACAGATCCAGTCTTCTTCCTATTGTTACCTGTACACAGATATAAACTGTATCTAGCTCCACGTGTTATGTAAGACAGACAAGACTTGTGATGGAGGTTGTCTGGTACAACTCTACGGTATAAACACGGGCGTCTGTAAACACCCACCATATGATGTTTATATGAGAATTGAAGACAGCCTGTGTACAAAAGAGTAACTCAGGCCAATGAGGTAGAAGCTCAGCCATTGATAACCTTAATAACTTCACCACAATATATACAATGTGATAAGCTTATTGTAAACTAAACAAACCCGGGCTTCCACTACTGTCATACATTTCAACATCGCCAGCTATCACCCTTTATCCCACACCAAGAAAAAACCCATTAGCAATCTAATCAACTGCTTATCATCGCTACAAATAAATCAAAGAATTTGGCAATTTTTAAAAAAAATGTCCGAGCTGTCACTAATTGACATCTGCGCAGGGCTGCCAATTTGCGCCACTAAATATGACACTTTGTTTACGCTTCAGATTTAAGCCAAATATAGAGTTACTAATTATTGTAGATTACACCGGAAAGTCTGCAAGACAACCAAGCAAATATCACCATTTGTGTATTATAGTCCCTCACGGCCTTTATATAATGAAACACAGGTTGTTTTTTTTCAAGATTAATATTAAATACCGTATCACACCCACCCAGTTACTCTATTATAATCAGAATTGAAAATCTGAATATAAACCTGCTTTGTTTACAAAGTCCATCTATTCCAGAAAGTCCTCGCCTTGACTTGAGTGATTTGGATAAAAGCAAGGTTTTCACGCTCCCAAATTGTATCATACATGTTGAAAGCAAAGATATCTTACTAAACTTAAACTGATTGACTTACTGGTGTTTAACGCCGCGCTCTGATGTACTGCCATCCAACTGTTAACAGCCGAACAAATCTATACACCGAAAAAATGTATATATAAATTATATGTAACAAAAAAATATTAAAAAATAACCCCACAGCTGACAATATATAGGCTACTGCTTTCCCCTATATAGACTATATACTTTGGGGGTTTATTTCTCCGAATTTAGGATTAATTTCTTCACTGGTATTTTTGTGATAAACGCTGAAGGTGCTAAAATAACATCTAGACAGAAGTATTGTCATCTAATATTAGGCCTGTAACCCAAAGTTCCCGGGTTCGATTCCCGGTGGAGGCAAGCAAATTTTTCTCTCTTCGTTTATTCAAAATATATATATATGAATTTAACATGATATTATTCTGTTTCATTTTGTCTTTTTGTGTCCATGTGTTATCCTTTCTATAAAAGTGTAGACTGCTATAAGGCTGGGTAGATTATACAAAGTAATACTTTGAACAAAAATAGCCCTCAATTCTAACACATGTAATGCGACTGTGTTGGGAAACCTCTGATAAGCTAAACATCACAGCAGTCTAAACAAACACATACTAGGAAGAAACACACAAACACCAGCTAATTTGAAAGTCATTGAGAAGCGAAGAGCCCTCCACTGGTACTCTGAAATGTTACAGCAAGTCACAGCTGTTTGGGGTAACAGGAATACTAAGCTAGTGTAAGTTATGTGAATTACGTACTACAGTTTCCATTCCAGCATCTCAACAACTTTGATTAATGTCATTGATTACCTCAAAAGTTGAAGCCAATGTGTTTAACCGAATTAAACAACCCAGTGGCGTGCAAACAAACCCTATACAAAATGACGAGAATGGAGAACGGCAACATAGCAAATTCTTGGAACTGGGATTTCTGGGCGAATTTTAAGTCATGGAAAAGATGTAAATTAGAAGACTTTGGTGAAGACTGGATACAGAGAGTGATTTGGTTGGACGGATAGCTCACTCAGTGTCAGCAACATGATCTATGTGAGACAGTCTGGTTGAATTGACTTCTCTCGGACAGATTTGAGACGAACCAGAGGAGTTCTGCTTCTAATCACTGTGATTCGCGGAGTTAAGATGCACTCGGGACATCCCTGATATAAAGCTGCAAGTGTGCTGTCATAGAACAGCTCGGAGAAGTTGTTCGAACAACCCGCCACTCCTTCCCCGTGAATTCTTAATATATATGCGTTTCTCCAGACAAATATACCATAAGAGTTAACAAAATATAAGAATGAGAAACTATCAAAGAGTTTATTGTGCTGGCGTAAATGTCTTGCATTTCTGCAACTGAAAGTTCAACCGAAGATAATGATCATGGCCGTATATGTCTTGATACAATATCGAATCCAGAAAGTATGTTGCCGGTGTTAACACTTTAGGTGCATGGTATTCAGTGCGGACGTCTTGGCATTTTAAATTATATGAAGTGAAGTATAGATCGGCTCAAACTAAGAGAATATCGTCCAAAAATTATGACAATAAATAAACGCTTGCTGCAATCAACATTGTTTGATTAATTAGAACACAAATGTAGCTCCTATGCACTGAATCTCGGGGTAAACAAATCTCCCGGGTCTAGAGAAAACAATTTGTACCTATTTTGTACTTTTAAGTAAATGTGAATGGACATATCATAGGCTAAAATAGATATCATAGGCTAAAATAGATTTGTTTTTGCAATATCTTCTTGTCAAATGTGAATAAAACACTGTCTTATCTCCGCCACATTTTAAACTCCACCATTTCTCGCGTGTACATCATGTTAAGCCTACAAAACATTAGGCAGTTGGCTATGTGTTGTATTCCAAATAATGTTTTCCTGTCCTCTTTTAGACATAACCGCTATTCGTCGGAAACTTAAAAAATCAAATAACTGCAACAGAAATAATGAAACTCTAGTTGATTTAGCCTATATACAGTAGACTGAGAAAATGAGGGCACCTTGTCTTTGGTTTTGGGGTATCAACTATTGTGAATGACACTGTAGACAAACAGAATTGCTTATCTAAACGGATGCCCTCAGGCCTGAAAGTGAAATGATAGTAGTGCCTTTGAGAGGCAGGCTTTAGAAGGTCAGCCAGGTGAGAAATCTATACCAAATAATAGATGCCACTTTAACATTTCACGTGGTAAATCTATACCTAATGACTTAGAATCCCCCTTACCCTTCTGCCACCCAGGTTATGTGATACACAATCTAGTTCGAGAAAAGATAAGTGCATAACAATAGATTTCAAAGCTTGCATGGCCTGTCTCAGAAAAGGGGTTTCCAGAACAAACAGGTCCCTTATTGGTTTGCTCACAACTATAGAATTCCACCTCCATGTCAAATATGATTTTAGTAACACACATTATTAACTCTTAAATCAGCAGATTCTATGAACGACACCTTTTCAAAACCCCCCAGTTTATATAGAACTTTAGTAACTTAGGCCTTTACAATAAAATGAAACCCTATTGTATCCCGAAGTTGTTTTCTTTTAGTCAAGATAATTATTAGTGTCTGTTTCACATTAACAAGAAAAAGCAGCCTTGTTGAGGAAGTAATTATCAATAGTTAAAGTAGTAGAGACAGGTTGTTGAGATACAGTCGGCCCAAGCAACAGGTTAGTGTCTCTAAGGAGTGGAGAGACTACCCAGATGTTGATGGGGTATGCCATAGATTAATAGCCAGTTTGCAGGAGATTGTCATTAGTTGACAAGGAGTTCTGTACTAACGTCCAACAGTTTTTCCGTAGTTTCGTAGAATTAAATATAAGAGAAAATTACCAAAGTTATTTCAAGGTAAAGTACCAGTGATGTTCCTGACAAACGAATTACACCATTGGGTATTCATCATTATAGGCATAATTTTAAACATGGATTAATAAAACAAAATCTTAATACTTCCGTCTGCTAAAAGATATCGATTTTTTAACAATATTCTTCCGTTGTACCCGCTGACTTAGGGGCCTATGTAGCTGGTTGTCCCGTTGATAGACAGAAAAGGGTTACAGCCGTTTGTGTCTTATCTAAGTCCGCGGCCGTTGACATGCAATTGACTGTCTGAAAACAGTAATCAATCAATGTCTGTATGAAGATTAAGACGAAAACAAATAATAGAACGTTTTAATTGGATATTTAAAAAATGAACCCTGTTCTGCCCATCCTAGGGAAACGAGCATGCTTTTATCAGAGGTGACAAGGAAAAATCATTAATGCGAGTACAAGAGGTGAGGGATTAACGGTTATCACCTAGAGTTCTTGCAAATTGCATCCAGCGTTAATAGGTGAACGATAAGCAGTCCTTGGACATGAAAATGAACCGTGTACTTATTCAAATTTTAATTAAAAACAAGCATAAATTGATCACTATTTTAATAAACAATTGAGTACAAAGGCGAAAAAAAAAGTTAAATGCATGTGACGATAATTTAGATATAAATTATTATACAAATTAGCAGTTATCGGCGTGAATATATTCATTTTAAGACAGAGCTGTGGAACCCGTGGTTAAGGCACTACTGGATGGAGTGGCCTTTGATAGTGAGGGAAAGTCGTGTGGATCGGATGGTTGATTGTTGGCTAAAGGTTTACAATGCGTGACAATTTGAGATTTATTAACAAGGAATATGGAAAGACAGTTAAACACATGCCTGTTTAAGGATGTGGCCTTGTGGAGGAAAAGTTGACCATAGCTGGAGATCAGCAGAAACTCTAGTGTTAGTAGAAAGTGAGAGATCGATTACAGATTTCAATTGCTGCTTGACAATGACTGAGAGTTTGTGAAGCTGTGTGACAGGCCTGAATAGAGCAGGCTAGAGAACACCCAGACAGCTTCTTAGAGGAGAATAGAGAAAGGGTGAATAGAGCAATCCCACTTAGCTTCAAGGGATCATCTACCCCCACAACCCAATTCTACCTAATCCCACCACTATAATAGCTGCTTTCAAAACACTCCAGACTTTTTGTCTCGCTATAACGTGTTTCCTGCATGAAAAAAAAATGCTTGTTAAATAGAAAAAAAATTCCCAGTACTCTTATAAGACAGCGCAATGTCAGAAAATGTAAGGATTTCTGGATAGCTTCATCCTTAGATATTAAGAACAGTGCAAATGCGGGTTTACTTTATTTGTTTTATTATATTCATATATTCGTTTATTTATATCATATTTAGACAGGGTAACATGTTTAATAGTCCATATTCTCCCACGATGCCCTGTGATATAGAGACTGTATGCAGGTACCAATTAAACATGACATATACACACGGATTGCTTCGTTGCACATACAATATGTATAGGTACACATTTTTTTTTAACCAAAATGGTATAATGCAAATATTTTCACAATCCCATGCATAAGACGTAAAAAATGGCTTATTGCACATTCTGAAAACATTTTTGTTTAATAAAAAATGTATAATAGCTATTTGCAAACTCATTGCACGAAAAAAGAATGAAACTGGTTGCTTCATATTTCCTCACATAATTATATCTTGGGGTAATTTAAGACAATGCATATATGTTAACACTTTTAATTCAATGAGTTTGCTCACTAGTTAATTTAACTGTACTTATAAGTATTTTTATAGTCATTTACCTGTAAATGCTTTGGTCACGATTGCCTAGTGTTTAACTATAAAACGCTAGTCGTATAAAATATGCCATTTGTCAATTACCTATATAGTTGTAATAACTAAGTCACGATTAATTTTGTTATCAATTATTCGCTTCATTTGATTTCAGACAGCCGAGAGACAGCGTACATCTATGCAATATTCTCGGCAGGAGTAACGCACAGTGTCACCAGGGCCTGTTCTAAAGGCGAGTTATCCAAATGTGGGTGTGACACAAAAATGAAACGCAATAAGAAATGGGAGTCTGAGTTTCAATGGGGTGGATGCTCAGACAATGTACTATATGGCAGTAAGTTTTCTAAAGAGTTTGTGGACACAGAGGATATGAAGTTCAGCGCAAACGGCCTCATGAAACTATGGAACAATGAAGCTGGAAGAAGGGTAAGTCCATAACTTTGAGAGATTCAGGCTGTTCATTTAAGGAAATTAAGCAGTGAAACACCGTACCGAGGGTTATTTTACACACATGACCGCGAGCCAGCCCAATGGGACAAGGAAACCACCATCAACACCACTGGCAACAAACAAAGACAGGAGACTCAACAGAGACTGGGACAGAATAGATTCAGATTGGCCCTTGGCTATTATGAATCTCCCTCCCACTGTCCGTAACAACTTTGGGAAACATTAACCGAAGATCAAGGGACACACAAGCCGTCACTGTCAGCACATAGAAACAAGTTCAGAAATATTGTAGATAACAGGGTGTATGACGTATTCTCGATTTGACCATCAAGAGGAAACATGAAATAAAACACACATGCTGATAATTATTGCCAGATTTGACTTCGAGTTCAATCCAAGATCAGGGGCCTGTTCCAAAAAACCCTCTTAGCCTAAGTTCATCTTAATTGCTATAGCGACCAGTACTGGAGGTATTGTGTTGTTATGGAAAGCTAGACAATCGCATGACGCAACACAAAGACAGCACGGTAACCAGTAATGACAGGACCATCACTTGACACAAAATAAAGACAGCACGGTGATCATTAATGACAGGATCATCACTTGACGCTAAACAAAGACAGCACGGTAACCAATAAAGGTAGGACAATCACATGCACAAAACAAAGACCGCACGGTAACCAGTAATGACAGGAGAATCACATGACACAAAACAAAGACAGCACGGTAACCAGTACTGACAGGACAATCACGGGGCGCAAAACAAAGACAGCACGGTAACCAGTCATGACAGGACGATCACATGGCGCAAAACAAAGACAGCACGGTAACCAGTAATGACAGGACAATCACTTGACGCAAAACAAAGACAGCACGATAACCAGTAATGACAGGACAATCACATGACGCAAACAAAGACAGCACGGTATCCAGTACTGACAGGACAATCACATGGCGCAAAACAAAGAGAGCACGGTAACCAGTAATGACAGGACAATCACATGGCGCAAAACAAAGACAGCGCGGTAAACAGTAATGACAGGACCATCACTTGTCGCAAAACAAAGACAGCACGGTAACCAGTAATGACAGGACCATCACTTGACGCAAAACAAAGACAGCACGGTAACCAGTAATGACAGAGCCATCACATCACGCAAAACAAAGACAGCACGGTAACCAGTAATGACAAGACAATCACATGACGCAAAACAAGGACAGCACGGGTAACCAGTTATGACAAGAGAATCACATGACACAAAACAAAAACAGCACGGTAACCAGTAATGACAGGACAATCACAAGACGCAAAACAAAGACAGCACGGTAACCAGTAATGACAGGACAATCACATGACGCAAAACAAAGACAACATGGTAGCCAGTAATGACAGGACAATCACATGACGCAAAACAAAGACAGCACGGCAGACCAGCTTCAGGTGCCCACGTTAACTATGAGAGCACCAGGGCAACGCAATGTCATCATAACTTAAAAGTGATTTGTGTATGTGAAGGTATATAATCTTTTCTTATTAATACTTATATCTGGCTCAGGGCTTTTTCAATTTTAATATATACCAAATACATGTGTCATGTTTAAAATAACAATGCAGTGCCGTCAGTCCATCTGTGTGATCACATATCGTCTTAAAGGCAAAAATAAGAATAACATTAATAACATTAACCAAAATGTGTATGGAAAATGTGTTGAATTACAGTGTATTTTGTTCTAATTGCAGGCAGTAAAGAATGACATGAAAATGATGTGCAAATGCCATGGAGTGTCAGCCTCGTGCAGTTTTAAAGTATGTTGGCGCAAAATGAACGACTTCAGAGTGACTGGTAGCCGTCTAAAGAAGAAATTTGATGGAGCCAGCCGTGTGGCCCTAAACAAACGAAAGAACAGACTTCGGCCATTTAAAGATAACATAAAGAAGCCAACAAAAAAAGACTTGGTTTATTTGGAAAACTCACCTGATTTTTGTGAATATAATCATAAGTCTGGTTCGCTGGGTACCCATGGTCGGGTGTGTAAGAAGGACAATTACGGCTTAGACAGCTGTACGCTGATGTGCTGTGGCAGGGGTTACTATACAATCATCCAGGAAATTAGCGAGGAATGTGATTGTAAATTTATCTGGTGTTGTAGAGTGGTTTGTAAAAACTGTATACGCACTGTTGAAATAAACTATTGTAATTAGAGGCTATGCATGAATGTGTACACGCACGGCAACAGGATTGCCGATAAAGGCTATCCATGAAAAGTGTACACACCTGCTGAAAAACAGTTTTGTAATTAGAGGCTATGCATGAATGTGTACACGCACGGCAACAGGATTGCCGATAAAGGCTATCCAAGAAAAGTGTACACACGCTGCTGAAACACAGTTTTGTAATTAGAGGCTATGCATGAATGTGTACACGCACGGCAACAGGATTGCCGATAAAGGCTATCCATGACAAGTGTGCACACGCTGCAGAAAAACAGTTTTGTAATTAGAGGCTATGCATGAATGTGGACACGCACGACAACTGGATTGCCAATTAACGCTATCCATGAAAGGTGTACACACGCTTCTGAAATAAAACACCTTATAATTCATATTATCTGACTGTAAATAAGAAATTTTCACAAAGGTGTACACACATGGTAGAAATACACAACTGTAACCGAGGACTACCCAGGAATGTGTACAAAAATGGAAGAAATGCCCCCCAACTGTAGTGAGGACAATCTAATAAAAGTATAACCGTGGATTTTACATGAACAGTTATTTTACAACAAACAATTGACTATGACAATGTACACACATTGCAGAAAGAGATGACTGTAACAAGGGTCAATCCGTTGAAGTGTATACAATTTCATTGTAACAAAAACACGCCATGACAACTGATATGGATGATTTTCAAAAATTGTATCAAATGCTGGACATTTCCGACACCGCAACTGGGAATGGTCTGCAAAAACAAATAGCCAAAATGAAAATAACATGATGGCCAATATACTCCACGAGGAAACCAGGAATCCTGATAGAACCCCAACGTACTGGTTGCTCTTATGTTAATAGAGCCTTGTGAGAAGTGTTAACAAGTTTTAACCGAATAAACGTTGATGGTTTTATGATGTGGGTACCATTGTTTTATGACAATTTGTAATGACCTAGTTATTAATTATAACAATTGCGCTTCGTTCTAGGGCTGAAATAATCAAATAGAGGTGAATTTTCAAAAGTTGTTTTGGAGGACAAAAAAAACTAGGACCCTATCCACTACTGAGAACTACATCAATCGTCACTTAAAGCAATGTTCAACAGGACACGAACCGAACCACACTTGTTTGCTTTGTTGTGTTTGCTAAAGGGATGTTACATATCCCCGGACACGGTCTAATAATCGTCTTTTGACTAACAGTCTCAGTTATATATCATTAAATTAATCATGTAAAAATGGCTTTTTCAGAACTTATGTGTAACCCACTATTCTATAATAAAACATTATCATGTATAGGCTTGAGACAGTGGATCTTTGGTTTAAGAAATGATGAAGGTTTGAAATGACGCTTAGTTTACAGCTTTTTTTTCACATTGTCTTGGACTGCGGTAATAGGGTATACTTATTATATTTACAAACTATAGTGGAATTAAGGGTGTAAGTGTGGTAATTCTAGCATACAATCAAAAGAATATGCACAACAGCCTTGACATGTTTGTATTTTTTTATTTTTTTTTTAAACACAAACACAAGACCATATATCAATTAAAAAAATATAAAAATGTCCATATGTTCCTATTTGGTGTAGGCTACTCCATTCACACTTTTCAGTTTAACATGGGCGAAAATATAGGTATAACGTACGGTCCAATTATTACCCATACAATTATGATAACAGACCCGATAATTTCAAAATGCCACCATGAACAGCGAAGTTTAGACAGCAAAGAAATCTAAAGCGTGACCTCAACCTTTAACCTAACGGCCCAATAGGTTTGTCAATCGTATTCTCGCGAGAGTTTCTATGGTGGACGAGACTAAGACAACTCTCGTACGCTATGCCAGGCCATCGCGCA
>JAVFBW010136891.1:0-13256 GCA_034783835.1 Mopalia ciliata
GTGAGGGAGCGGGTTGGCCAGTCCTGCAGAATACTCCCTCGGCTTACTCGGTCGATCGTAAGAGGCGAGAAAAGAGGTTGCTTTCTGTTGCCTTGGTGTTAGCAGATCTAAAGGGTAGCACATTTGTTTGTGATGTTCTGTATTTGTCTCCGTCGTCATACAAGTGAAATACCCTTGAGTACGACGTTAAACACCCATCAAACAAACAAACAAACGTATCTTATATAAAAGCCTAGCTAAATGAGTGACATATTTACAGAGAATTAGTGTGTATGACCCTGTAACAGTATAAAATCCTAGGAAATCGGTTATCCGAAATCAAGACTGAGGGTTTCAAAGATAAGGGGGCAACATGAAGCCGATATGCCTGTGATGTATTTGTATTACATCCCGTGGTTGTCCTGTCTTGTCTTTGATTGTTGCCAGTGGTGCCCAGGGTGATTTACATCATGTATTGCCACAGTATTGGGCTAGCATGCCGTCATATTATCGAAATAACATTAAATACGATGTAACCCTCATTTAAACAAACAAGCGAATCGATCAGTGTCTAATTATGTTATCTTTAGTGTAACAAGGTGGTGGGATGTTTAGTAATGTTCAGTGGCATAAATGACTCCTGGGCGTTGAGCAGGTCTTTGCTTTGATGATGATAAGGGTTCCAACCGTTTGTTTCAAAATACATGTAGTTTGAAATGTATAGGTGCCGAATAATTTCAATTTTCCGTTTCAGAACCTGTTTCTTTTGGGAGATAAGGACAGATTAATCTATTTAATATTAAATTTTTGATTTGTTTTCTTACTATTCATTTTGTATAATAGGATATGGCTCACACATATGTTTTTAAATAGTACATTTTATTTATTATTTTATGCTTACCATACTGGAAACCATGGTAAACGAATTGAAAAGTAAGGTGCACGATTGGCGTTTCACGAACTTTCTCGCATTAATTTTCATATACGTGAAGTAAGACAATGTGTTATCTTTAACGTCACCTGATGTTTTCCCCAGAATAAATGACAACAAAGCCAATAGTGTACCTAAATGGAATTGAAACAGGCTGATGCTTTCCTTCAGGTCAAATCCAACAGCAGCGGTTTTGTACCTCCCTAATTTCTTGTCCTTTCCACAGACGATTTGACCCCGCCTATAAGGATATGTTTAATATGTTAGTAGAAGGTCAGCTAGGAAAGCTTCATGTGGCCAAGATCACCACGAGAGATTCTCCTAGACCAGATTATAACTTATTAAGAAATATGGGTAAGTTTGTTTTTAAGATAAAGGGATTAGAAACTTCGATATTTAAATTTCATAACGAAATAAAGCTAATGCGAATTATTGATTGTATTATGTGAGGTGAATTTTGTACATTTAATCGAAATGTTACGAACATTTTGCTTATATTATTATAAACACTAATTTCGTCTTTTATCCTACGATTTTAATGATTAAATTGCTGTAGGTATAATAGAAACAAACACTTTCATCACTTTTTATTCAAGCATGCAATGTTTAAGAGGTATATATTTATTTGAGGCATTTAGCAAAGTAAACCCTCAAAAGTCAGGAGTGTACCAAAGACGTGAAGCTAGTTAAAATCCACTGGTCAAACAAACGTTCAATTCCCTACATGTTGGTTCGCCAGTGCACCCGATCCGCGGTGCACGTTATTATCAACTTCGAGATCAATTTTATAACAAACTATCACTCACTTGAAACAAAGACAAAGTACAGGCCGTAGGCCGTACGGCCTTAAACAGACAAACAGTCACAGCTTGAATCTCTAAATATAAATAAAGACATGCGCCAATCGTTATGATGATAGGTGACTTAGAGCTACAGCGAGCAGATGACTATTTAGGTTATCAAATAAATTAATAAGGTCTATTACATTTAGAGGTTCAATCTGTGATTGTTTATCTGTTGCAGGACGTTCGACCTACGGCCTTAATTTGTCCTTTTTGAAGCGAGTAATTATTTGTAATAAAAGTGAACTCGAATCTGTTAATTACAGGTGGATCGGGTGGCCAGTCAGCCACAAGTATGCTCGTATAACAAGCGTCGCTTTCAGTAGCCCATATTGACTGTACCCTATACTCTGGTTCATATAGCAAAGTTTTTCCGTTAAAGGGCGGCCAGTTTGCAAACCTGTACGCTCGTGTGACCAGATCAACCAATAGAATTTTGTGTGAGTCTAGATTCCAACTCCGCGGTCCTTTAACTGAAAAGCTTTGGTATATGAACCATTGTATAGGGTACAGTCTGTATGGGCTTCTGCAAGCCAATCGCTGATTTTACGCGCAGCCACAAGGGGCAATGTGTGTAGTAGAATTTGCTGATTTTGGAAACAATGCGGCACACACTATCGAAATTAGCGTTTAACATTTCCAGTAAATGCATGGACTTATGCACTACCCTATTGGAGAGACCCCTTAAAATGATAAAAGAATTCAAAATTTCATGAATATAAATTGTCCCTATCTGATGTATACTATATAACACATGTTCTTAAACGTGAAGCAAAATTACTCGGCACTTCTCCACAAATTTTCAATATAAACTTTTCATATGTGTAACACAGTATAATAAATATGATTAACCCAATGCTTTATTTAAATGCTAAATATAAATTTAATTTACATTCACTTTCAGTTGAGCTACCGTGAGTTTGAATAAATAAATAAATAAATAAATAAACGTTTAATTCCTGTTCCTAGATAAAACTGGATGCAACATACTGAGTGATTTGGCAGTCCATGACTTCGACTTCCTGACTTGGGTGACTCAGTCTGCGATCCCCCAATCAGTCTTCGTGATGGCTCACTGTCATGACCCAGTCATGGCCGAGATCGGACAGCCTGATCAATCCACCGTCATGATTCAGTATCCTGGTGGCGCCATTGCCATCATGGATACGGCCAGGGAATCTGCATACGGATATGACCATAGAATAGAGGTAAACATTGCAACTAAACCCTCTTCATTATTCCGCTACTTTACTAAAGGGGACTGCTACTTGCATCTTTGCATCCATCCCAGATGTTTGTGAACACACTAGCTTGATTACCAATTCTATGATTTACTTCTAATTAGAGACCTCCGTTGCGGAGAGGTCTAAAATGTAACTCTAGAGAGAATGTTTCTGGTCAACATTTCCCCCTCACCTCGGTGGAACTGGTTCGATTCTTGCAGACTGCATGCTGTTTGGTATGCCAGCAGTTAGCAAAGGTCGTAGGTTTTCTATGTTTATTTGCTATCAAGTGTTCCTCAAACAACGATACATGCTGTTGATCTAACATGGCATCAATAAATAAATCAATTTTAACACGAAAAGTAGACAATAAATTTAAGACAACCGAGGGATTGGAATTCACCAATTTCCGTAAAACAAAATGGCCGCCATTGCATAATTTTACAATATTCATGTCTGTATAGGTTGTGTACATAACTTGAGAACAAATTCTCTGAATAACTGGAAAATTGTACTGCAACTTCTCCGATTAAGATAAGCGATGTGATTGCATTTCACCTACATGTATTTTATTAAAACAAAATTGCCGCGATTGCATTATTTTACAATATTCATATCTGTATAGGTTGTGTACATAACTTCGGAACAGATCACCAGAATATCTGGAAAATTGTCCTGTAGCTCCCTCTTATTTAGATAAACGACAGATTCGCATGTCATCAGATTCTGTCAAACAAAATGGTCATCCTTGCATAGTTTAACAATATTCACTCCTATGTTTTGTGAACATCATAGCTTGAAAACAAATCTACGGATTAACATGGAATTTAGTTATCTTTATTTCAGAGGAACGATCTGATTGCATTCTTGCAAAATCACCACCATTGCATAATTTTGCAATATTGACGCCTATGTGCTGTCACCATGATAAGTTGACAAAACAAATAGCCAATTCACGTGTACTGCGCACGGCGTTCTCTCCTTAAGATGACAAATCGGTATGAATATCACCAAATCCCATTAAACGAAATGACCCCCATTACATAATTTGGCAACATTTACCTCTGTAGGCTCTTTGTGTTGTAAACACAAGACTTCAAAAACGTATTTCAAAAATGAAAAATAGTTCCCTCCAGTTAAGAAATAAATGGGATACCATTTTACTACTTTCGCAAACCAATATGGCCATTACTCAAATTCGGAAATTAGCTTCACTTTTCTGTTTTCAAGGTTTCACAACCGAATATGGCCAACGTCTACTAATATATCAGTATGGTGATAAACATCATCACTTTTACCATTTGACTCTTAAACTTAGAAAGGGAAAGGTGATTTGGCTGGGATTATAAGCATATTTTTGTCCAAACAAGCCTTTAGCCGTGGACCTGATAGCTATTTATTTTTTCATCAGTTGTTTGGGTCACTAGGAATGGCGTCCTCAGAAAATCCCCGTCAGAACTTCGCTACAAGGAACAGTGATATCGGGGCTCTGCAGCGACCAATGATGTATTCTTTTCCGCAGAGATTCCGCGATTCCTTCCAGGATGAAATCAATCATTTTGTGGATTGTGTACAAGGTGAGAGCGGAAGTATCGAATTCACAGGAGGGTTTCCTGAACTTGCATTATGAAGCGACGACTTTTTTCGTATCTATTCCTTGTTCCATTGCAGCATGAAAGCTACAATATTTTCAACCAATTTTAAACAAAATTGAACGCATTTGACCAATAAAGCTAAACGCCTATATTGATTGCCGCTGTAATGACTGGATTTAAAAATTAGAAAACTTTTTAAAACGCTTTTGTTTCGACAGCATTAAATATCTTTTGAGTCAATATTGATTGTTTACATAAGGTTACAAATACATTCGAATATTCAAAATGACGTTGCTATAATGTGAACAAAAACCAACAAACAATAGCTCTAAAACATTGTTTGTGTCTGTTTTTAACTTCTAGACAATGATAGTGCTGAACATGAATGCAAACACATTAAGGGGTTCAAGCTCGCAATTTTTTCCGTGTAAGATCTGAGAAGATATATATAGGATTTATCTGTTTATCTTTACAGATAAAGCCACTCCTTTGATCACTAAAGATGAGTGTCTCCTGACTGGCACCGTTGTGGAAGCGGCTCTGGAGTCATACCGTACAAAACAGGCTGTTAACTTCCCAGAGTTCCTGAATCAGAGAGCGGCTCGGAACACATCTAAAACCACATAATCGACTGCATCAACGGCCATGGCATTGCCTAAAGAATCTGTGCGGACATATTTGGCCAATCCCCTAGTATATCATACCCAAGGTTTTGAAGAGTTGAAATAGTTTTTGTTGGCTCGGAATTTGTGTTACAGGCATAATTTTACTGACACAAACATACACGTGTCCTCAGATGGTTATCTATAAACTACACCTTAATTGGCACGGACTGGATTCTTACAGAATTATTCACTATTGCTTATATAATATGGCTAAATGAATTTGTGTTTCTATTTTATGGCTTTGAAATTGTTCCTAACATTTCATGCAGGAACGAAAAATTGACGCTAGCATTAAATATCGTATTAAATCGTGCAAACAATTACATCTACCTCTTTGTTGCCTGTGTAAATGGCATGCTTTTTTTATTCGGGGGAAACCTATCACATATCAATAAACAATATAGACAGAAATTCGTTTTGTATTTATTTATGTTTGACAATGTGTGAGGTTGTATCAGAAGTCTACAAAACAGAAGAATCGAACCAGCCATTACCCAGTCTTAACGGCGTTGTGAATTTCACTAGGCTTTCACGGTGCCATATGACTCATAGTGCCATAATGCCAGAATCCACCGACGCCTTCTGGTTAAAACATATATTTTGAATAGGGGTAGAAAATTTACCCATGATTCCACATCAAATGCATGTCCTTAGAAGTTTCTCTGTCTAGCTACAGAGGCGCTTTTTCAATAATCAACGCCGGTCCAGTCACAATGCCATTGAAACTGGGTAATGGTAGCACAATGTATAGTGCTAATTCCTCCGTCTTAGCGACTCATGGTGAAAGCTGGAAATTAATCCGCCGCTAAGGCCTCTCTAAACTTATGTCTAATTTTTCTCTGATTTTTTTTTATAAACTGAACAAAATGTCGAGTATTTTACCCACTTATGATTACTATTTCTTTTCTGGATGTTTTCAATCCTATTATTGCAAAGGAAGATAACTTGGGCGAAAGATTAAAATAAAAAATTATTTATATCCAGGAAAGAAAGAAGAAGTTAAGTTATGGTGACTTTTGTATCCAAAAAATGAAAAATAAATCAGGGAAAAATCAGATAAATGTTTTGAGAGGTTTTTATTAGTGGCTGATCAATTTCCAACCTTCACCATGCGTCTACCAGAAGGGCTACTACGGAGGAATTAGCCCTATTCATTACTTCGGCTTGATAGACTTCTGGTTGTACTGATAATACGTTGTACTCAAATAACTACTTTCAAGGGTTAGTTTGGTGTGCTCGCCAAACTAACGAGATTTCTAACTCCCGATTCCCAAGCTTCTATCCTGAATAGGATAATTTGATTTTTCATGTCGGGAAAAAGTTAAACGCATTGAGCATACAAGTTCAAACCTCCATTTGTAACTACATTAATTTGATGTTAGACAATGCTTATTTACTGGTTAGGTTAACACATTGTCTAATAAGTTTACCTGCCTGTCTACATGTGTATTGATTACTGTGAACGGATCTTTCAAAACTGCGCTATAATATCCCCATATATGTGACGACAGATACCCACGGTATAAAATTCACAGTATAACATTCGAGACCCGAACTTGTTCAGCTTGATATTGACCGAAATTACGCGGAAATCATACGCTTGTCTTTGACAGGCTGCTACACTTTTACATTTTGTATGTTTTTCAAGTTCAAAACCTCTAAAAAAAAATTTAAAAAAAAGCTCGTGTTTATTGGCAATCAAGCTGTTCATCATTTCAGAGTCTGTTTTTCTGCAGACATTTGGTCTATGTGCATTCATTTTATCAGTGTACGTTTTTGAATAGTTTTCAATCAATGAAAGCGAAAATACGCTTAACAGATCCTGTGTTATCCTGGGAATATTAACCAGCTCTGGCCGAGCAAAATGGACTAATGTAGCCAATCAATTTGCTCAATTTTACCCTTTTTTTGTTTATTTTTGCAGATATTGTTCAGTTATCTTGTCTTTAACCAGTTATGACTGAGATCAAACTCCGTATCACGTCATCTAAACAATTATTTAGTCATCGTGGTAAGAGCAAATTTGTGAGACAGAAAACCGTCACAATGCGAGTAGGTTTTGTTTATACTTTTTACATAAAAGTCATAATTGTGTACAACTTCTAACCGTTAAAAGAGGAGGAAAATAATTCTAGCTTGTCTTGCTTACCTTAAACTCCGTTAGCTAATATTATAACGATCGTCTGCGTAGAATATTTCCTATTTTATGGAGATAACTAAACAGGATTGGCCGGGTAAATAGATCAAGTTTTGTATCTTCATAAATCAACCCAGGCATGTATGTATCAGTTCTGGCACCACTGGTTTAAACCAGAATTTTGATAATAAAATGTGCTTAGTTGAAGGTAGATATTTTCATCTAATTATTCAAGATTGGTTGATTGATGAGCGTAAATTAACCCAACCAATAGTCTATAAGCTATTGGTTGGGCAGAAAATAACATAAAATCCAATAATATAAAATCAAACGTCTTTAAGTTTATTTAAAAAAAAAAAACAAAAAACAATCATACACGCTTTTGCTGTGTTTCTTTTACCTTTAAAGCCAAGATTAATATTTTGATGAGTTCACCGGAGGTCTGCAGTCCTGTTATTATAGTCTAACCTTAGTTGGTCATATAGCCCAGCTCCTAGGTCAATAAAGTGGTCTCCTGATACTTCGTTCAAAAGGGCGGCGATCGGCGACGTTTTAATCCACACGGTTTGACACGGAGTGATTGTCCGGTGATTTGTTCTTAAGGGGAAGTCTTGAATTCCCCTTCACTTTTCGTTTATTTCTTGACAACCGGTGTTTACCTGGGTATTATTGTTAGGGTAGGCTGCATCAATGATCGACGTCAGAGTTAAAGCTCGGATCCGTAATAATATACCGTGGTAAGATTAATATCTCCAACTTCCCTTTCTTATAGGCCTATATCCGTTAAATAGTATGGCATTGGTGGGATATATTTAACGAGTGAGTTATCTCTAGGGGTAGGCACTAACAGTGATTTATATCAGAGTTAAAGCATTGACCCATAATAATAAAACACAGTTTATTTATTCCCCGCTGTTTCATGATGACACATGAAGTTTGTGCTTGGGGAGTCTATACCCATGGATTTCTAGGTCCGGGTGTTTATATACGCGTGCGGTTTAACTCGGGCTAGTTACCTGTGGGTGTATTATAAGGGTGGCAGTACCAATGCACATTAGATGTCAATTAATAGCACGGACCCGTAATAATAAAACACAGTTGATTTATTCCGAGTGTATAGCATTGCTTCCTATAGTCACCCGTAAAGTTTCCGTTGATCTCTTGCTCGGGGTAAATAACCTGTGGGTTAGTTTTAAGGGTGGCAGTAGCAGTACAGGTTAAATGTCAAAGATATAGCACGAACCCGTAATAATCAAACACAGTTTATTTATACCGAGTGTATTATACTGCCAAAGATATTGTCAAAGATGGTACTACGCTGGTTTCGGATCACCCATGAAGTTTCTGCTCTGGGTGGTTTACAAGAATCACCTTGTCTGAAATCGTATTTGCATATCAGCCGATTTTTAAATAATAGAGTTTAGGTTATATCTTATAGAAAACTGTTTTTGGTAAAATATGGAAAACTGAATCTAAATTGCATTGTACTTTAAAAACATTAATTACTACGTGTAACACCCAATTAAACACAAAACCTTGGGCCTATACAAACTATCGATTATCCAAGCTTCCTCAATTACTGGATCACACATTTTCGGCGAATTGTTGGTCTAGCCTATGTAGTCGACAATTCATATGGCCTTTTTGTTACTTTGGGAAAACAACAAAATTCACACAAATTAAGACAATTCTCACTGTGACTCAAATTCCATTTCGCGGAATATCTAAAACCGCTTCTCCGAGTTTGTGCATTTGCACAGCTTCCGGAGCCTAGGCGGCCCCCGGACCCCCGCCTAATGGGTTGGCACATTCGATCCCTTTATTAAGCCTGATATGCAGACAATTCAAAGAGAACATTTCTTTTTCACACACTATTCTGATGTTAAGGATGAACATGCGTAAGATGGCTAAAACACGGCCTTTTTAACTTTGGTTACACATAAATCACACAAATTAAGACATTTGTTTGGGCGACTCCTGCATAGACTCTCGCCTATTTGGCTGGAATAGTCGATTCCATTCCCCCCTTGGGAAATTGAGTTTTCTTTTCATCTCTTAAAGTCATGTCATATATCTTCTAGTTAAAAATCCACCAAAGCTTTGCAAATATAAATGTCAAGTAAAATAATCCAGTATTTATTATTTTAAATAGCTGTAATTAAGTGTTAAGTAATTCATATTAATCAAAAAAATATTTTGGTTTAACTGTTTAAAGCGCCTTTTATCCTTGAACAGTGATGTAATGTAGTGCCTTTCATCGATATGACAATATCCCATCGGCTCAATGTTTTATACGAGTCAACCTCAGCGTCAAACCCCAAACAAACAAACAAACAAACAAATACATTATATACTTCTCTTATAAAAGGCTGTATCCTCAGTATAGCATATTTTCTTTATAAAGGTGTTAATTATCTTGGTGATTGTTTCCATTGCCCTCGGGGATGATGTTGGAAAGAAAGTAAGCCTGCAATTTTTATCACAACTTTTATTCGTTTGTTTTAATCGGCTAACCGTATATTTTTTGTAAAACCGTTTCAAACTATTTTTTCTAGAGCAGGTATCTCCCAAAATATGCTTTGTTAAGATATGAGGCTCTATGGGGACACATCTTAGACAGATGCATTATATCTCTCGATATATCCTATAAGTACTCCGTGTGTAATGTGGCTCCCTGATACCAAGTGGAGATATTTACATCCTATATATACTTGTGCATGCCTGAGGCCATGCGGGGACATATTCTCAAATGGTGTGCAGAGGGCATAAGATGGGCTAAAACCATGTGAGGATTCTGGAATGTTAGGGATTGTTAACGGGTATCTTACCACACGAGATGAATATAGGATCTGGCAAATAACGGTCCTTTCATAGCCTCAGAGAGCAACAATATGCAGTCCAATCTATCAGACAGAAATATACAGTTTATAGTTCCCACATATAATTTGAGGGGTTATTTTAGTCTGGTAGATCGTCCTGCATATTATTGCTCTCTGATGCTATGAAAGGACCGTTATTCGCCAGATCCTATTTCATCTCGGGCATAACTGTGGTACCAGAGGCCATGCAGGGACATATTTTTTACAGATTGTGACATGTCGGTCACATGATCATATCGCCCGTAATGCAAAATGTCGCCAAACTTAAGCCATTTTCGCTTTTTGTGGCGACGTACCAGCTTAATTGTTGAGGAAACAACCATCGATGTCACTGGTAACAAAAGATGGTCAGACAGGCCAAACACAAGAAAAAGACATCACGGTTACCGAGTCTTAGAGGATGATACCGCATAACTGGTAAATGATTTCTGTAACTATAGCACCAAACCTGGTGTTAAAGCGTCTTATATTCCTTATTCCTTAAACTATTGGAATTATTGGCTTCATTAAAGTGATCTGTTTCCCCTATACCACACTTAACGACAAACAACCTCTGAGTAAATCCAATTTGTTAAATTTTCTGTAGAATGGACGGAAGAAATTAAAGCCCAGTATGATCTATTCACAAAGGCCTTTAAGGATGCTCAATTTGATGTCCTGGCAAATATGTTCACAGAGCCATGCTTTGTATATCCTCCATATTCAGCGATTTTTACGAGTAGAGATGGCAAAACGTCTTATAATTACCATAACATGCATGTTGTTGTACCACACTCAAATCTTCCCCTCCCCTACACACATCCCTAAGCCATAGCTATGGCAGTCACTTACCATCATCAGAGATCACGATCCATCACATAACTCCTCATCACTGCCATCGTACCGAAGTTTTTCCACTGAATTTTTATACATTTTAATAACATGCAGGTGATTGTACCACCACTCAAATCCCCCCTCCCCCCCCCCCCCCACACACACACATGCCATATCAGAGATCACGACCCATCACATAACTCCTCATCACTGTCATTTACTGCCATCGCAACAGTCAACCAATCTAATTAAGATCAGATCTCGAAAAACGCTCCCCAAGTTTTATTTATTGCTACATTGAGATCTAACACAATCACCTCACCTACAATGCCGATTGGTTTATTAAATTCACCAATCACAGAGCTGCTTCTCCATTTTGGTTTGTAAAAGCCCAAGATTTCCGCGGACCTAACGAAGTTTCTCGACTGAATATCTATACATGACCAACGGCATGCACGAACAATGAACAGACACGATTCACCCAGAAGAAAATCGGACAACTTTTCGCTGAATTTAGCGTTTACCATGTACCCGTGTTATTTTTGTTTGTCTAGGACATCTGAAACTGTGACCTTTGGTGAACACTAGTAAGCTTGGCCTAATTGAACAGTATTAGTACATTGATTGCGTTAGATCTCAATATAGCGACAAACAGAACACGGAGAGCGTTTTTGAGATCTGATTTCAGACTGTGTATGATGATCTTTAGCCTTACTTTTATACTAGTATATCCTCTACATAGCTAATTTACATCTGGCGATGATACAGGCAAATCTGATACCTGTATCTACATTTTGTCATCTTTTGACCAGCAATTGCAAACTATAATGACAAATGGATTTTCCAAAGTACAGTTGTGGCTCTTCAATAATCGTTCGGGTCTCAATATCAACAAAAGAAAAGTTATGATTAGTTCTCGTCCTTCAAAAAAGTCAACACCTATCCAATAAATGTATTCCCCCTACAAAAGCGCACTCTATGATTAACAACTCGTAAATTATAAGCCAGATGGTTTCCCACCAATATTTCGTTAACAATTCAAAAAACAAGTAAAAGTTCATTTTATAACGTTCCTTAACTAGAACTATTAATTTAAACCTCTATAGACCTATTAGCTGTTAATATTATAATATTATTCAACTATTATACATAATTATATTTATATAAACAAATTTCACGCAGAAATTCAATTAAAATTCTGGCAAATGAGCATTCTGTTGGCGAACAGTCTCGAATTCACCACGAAAGAACTCGTTACAAAAAATAACAAGACGGCTGCCGAGAGAGGTGAGCTGGTGATAAAGAAAGCCGACGGAACCAACTATGGTGTCTACAAGTAAGAAAGAAGTAAATTCCATCTGTTTACACATTAAATGCCGGGAGCGATCAACTCCTTGACATGCAATGAATTTGCAAATTTATCTGAATTTTTCTATACCAAATGTACTGAATCAGCAAATAGGTTATTAATTTACTCAACTGCAGAGAACTTCATTACAAAACTCCCTGTGACTTATATTGACCAAATGAATTGCTCAGTTAAATTATTGGAATGGGAACCACCGGTGCTAATTTCTTGTGAATGAGGTGTAGTTTCTGTAGTTTAAAGTTGTTTCAATTAATAGTTATGAGATTTAGCACCTATAACATTTTACAAATCTTTTCAGTTTGAAGGTTTTCTTGCTATTCACCCGTATAGTTTCTGTGTCAAGACTGTGGTAAATAGGTGAAGAGCAAAAGCATTCAACAGGACAATTTCTTAATATACCACATGGGAGTGGGGAGGAGTAATGTTTGGTCCAGAATTTGAGCAGAAAAAGAAACAATTGGTGCAAAATCCGGCCACATGCTGTATTGTTTATGTTCCCCTGGAGAACCTCACTGGCACTTAAGATGGTCCACTGTCCAGTTATTTTAACTCATTTATTGATTGATTTATTGAAGATTAACACTAAGTTAAGGAATACTTCGTTTTTGTTAACGGTCACAATGATACAGTGAATGATTTGTGGAACAATAACTGTGGTTCAGTCGCTAAGCAAAGACTGTACAAGTTACATACTGCCACACTCTTAGAAATAATGGTTCTCTGAGGGTTCCTCAGAAAAGTGTATAGTTCTATATATTACCGCTTTGAAAAGGGTTCTATATATTACCGCTTTGAAAAGGGTTCTATATATTACCGCTTTGAA
>JAVFBW010136902.1:0-13255 GCA_034783835.1 Mopalia ciliata
GTGGTAGCAATCTGATAATGACGATGACAGCACGATTGACAACCAAATAAAATCTCGCAATGTTTCGCACGTTTTCGATTTTGGGGATTACGTCTGAGCTGAGCCTACTTATACGCAAGTACCTCATCTCACAAGCTGTTACCATAGAAAGAATTATAACCCTTGTGCTAGAAGAAAGATGGAGATCTGCTGCGCGTAATGCTTTAACAAAATGAGTTCCAGGCTTATGTCAATGTTTCCTCTCGCACCACCCAGTACAAACCTAGGCTGTCTTCTGCGATTTTTTGAATGTCATTTGACTGCCAGAAAACCAATTTGCTCGGCAGTCGGGTATTCATTGACCATTGTCATAAAGGTCTCATCTCACAAAAATCATGTCACATCCATTTTTCTATAGGAGAGATAAAACTGGGAAAGTTTCATTTGTTGTATGCAAATGACTTTCGCCGGATTATATGTGCATCATATCGACCCACGATTGAAGACGTATTAATAACTTGGACCATTTCTTTATCAGGAGAGACAACTGCCCATTGGTAGATCACGCTTGCTGTTTGTAAATCACTATTGATCTACAAATACCCACACACATTCAAAGATAATCCCGCCGAGTAGAGAATTTCCTATTTCTGATGGAATGTCAATACTATCTGAGGGAAGAAGTCGAGTAAAGGGGAAGCTTAAACTACGGTCATTTCTTTAATGTGGACTGACTATCAGATAGAGAGTAGTTTAGCCCTAAGGTTTCCATTGTGCTTGTCCAATTACCACTGAGGAAGAGAGTCTTTTAGACATTGACGACTGATCCTATGCTAGTAATTGGGGTAGATATTTCACTTCGTTCTTATTTCTCATCTCGCAGATCCATTATCAATTAATATTACTCGGAAAAAAGAAAAATTGCCTCAGGACTACATATACGAATCCAATTTACAAATCGCGCTGATATAATGATTGATAATTCAGCGGACAAAGACTATGTCATTTACACATGTATGCCGGCTGATGTGTAAAGTTGAACGAAGAACCCTGCCAGTTCTCATGTTGCTTGACCGCATTTGTTATTTGCTTAGATCGCCCTGCAAAGGGTAGAGATAATGTATTGCATCACGAGACTTAAAAGTACAGCTGTAAATAAAGTGGTGGAAGACATTCCGTTTTGATATCTTTCTACTTCGGTTGACTCTAAATTGAGACACTATTTTCTTACAAGGTACAAACATCCTAATCTGACAATAAGCGTCGAATCTTTGATTTATTAAGGTACTGTTGAAGTCTATAATTTATATGCATGAGTTTAATAACGGTTGAGTTCATATGTTTAACCCTGGTTTGTCCCTCGATCCATTAAAATAAATTCGCGTTAGGCACTTAATTTTGTCAACTGAACCAAACATTTTTACTGCCGTGCAGTTTTGTTCTGTTAAATTGTTAATAGCATTTCTAGTTACTTTCTTGAAAAACTTTTGCGGATTGTGTCCAAAGATGGCAAACAGTTTTTCTATGATAACTTGCAGGTCAGATTTGAGTTACGAGCAACTATCATCATCATGCATTATCATCCTGTTAAATTGGCGGGAGAGGGGGGGGGGAGGGGATTGAGCTCAGATTGGTGCACATGCGCCAAAAGTCTAATTTGCTTGCCATACAGATATATATCGCCTAATCGTACATTTTTTTAAAACTAATCTTATAATTCAACCAAGAGTAATATATTTATTTAAGTTTAATTTTAATACGGCGGCATTTCATATACTTTTCGTCACTGATGATAATGAGAACAAAACGTTGTAAATAGGACATTTGGTAGCTGTTTTAATGTCCACAAATAGCAAGTCACTTGTGCTTTTTTAATTCTCATAGAACCGTTTTTATCATATAAAGTCGTAAGAGGTTTGATGCACACAATAAATAATCTTAAATCCGTCATTTTTGAGGCATTTTTGGTGCCCTCGGGTTTTAGCCATGGAGGACTGAATTGGAAACGAATAGTGTCAAATTGAATATGTAGCCGTTAAGCATGGATTAACGCTGATTCATAACCAAACACTAAGTTTATATAGTTTATATTTACACTTTCTGTAACAGTTACACGCTTTTAGCATTACTTGGTATGAGTCAAGTTTACTGGGTACTATAAATCGGCTGGCTTAAATGTATCATTGGTACGCCTGTATTGAACTCAATAGTGTTTCGATTTCGTACGCCTGTATTGAACTCAATAGTGTTTCTATTTCGTACGCCTGTATTGAACTCAATCGTGTTTCTATTTCGTGTTGGTTGTGATGATCATCTAGAACATGCCCGGACAATTTATCAACTTGTAAATGCCCGACGTTTTAATATGTTCACATTCACCTGTACTCAAGGTTGTTAATCTACCAGTACTGTTGGTGGACGATAAGAAAATGAGACTAAACCTAGTGATAATATGCATCACCGCCCATAAGTTGATTATTCATCTTGTACAAGCATAAAAAAAACAAGCAAATACTCCAAAAAATAAGAGGTATTAATTTCTATGCTTGTTTTTGTTAATGGAATATCTAACGGGAATAACGATTTTGTCGCACTTTATAAACTATTAATGGTATTACTTTCTTTTCCAGGGATATGCTCCGCGTCCCCGAACCGGTCATAACTTTGGGCCCCGTGTCGTCTTAGTATGAGTTGTTCCTGTTCAGAGGGCAACAGCTCCAGTATGGAATGTCATTGTAACCCACCACCACCCCTAGGTGCTAACCATTCCTTCGATCCGGACTTTAATGCTACTTCATCACAAGTCATGTGCTGTATACCTGGACCGGAAAGGATAATTGTTCCTGTGATTTTCTCCGTTGTGATACTGTTTGGATGTATTGGGAATATACTGGTTATATTGGTAATTTTAAAGAATAGGAACCGTGCAAGGAACACCACAAATGTGTTCATCCTCAACCTCTCCGTGGCAGACCTCACGTTTTTGCTATTCTGTGTTCCGTTTCATGCCACAATCTACACTGTCCAGAGCTGGCCTTTTGGTGACTTCATGTGCAGATCTGTGCACTTCCTTCAGTATTCCAGTATGATAGCTAGTGTGTTAACTCTAGTGGCAATGTCAATTGATCGCTTTATGGCCGTGTCTTTTCCAATCCACACTAAACTAGCCCGTAACGTTGCTCCGGCATTAAGTGTATGTGCTGCTATTTGGATTATTTCTCTGGCAATGGCAAGTCCCTGGCCTATTTTTTATACTGTGAGGATCTACACACAATATGGACCAGATCCTATTCATATATGTGCAGATGATTGGGGTGCTCGGCGGAGTGATCGCCCCATATATTTCCTTGTGCTTTTTTTCTTGGGATATGCTATCCCACTGGTGGCTATATTTCTTTTCAGTACAATGATTTTGTTTAACTTATGGGCGACAAAAACACCTGACAGAACAAACGTGAGTCAAGCAACGAGGAATAAAAGGAAAGCTACACGCCTAGTGATAGTATTGGTTGTTGTGTTTGGCGTATCGTGGTTACCCTTTCATATCACCTGGCTTTGGGCTAATTACTTTCCCAGGTCATTCTTGAACACCTACACATTTTATTATTTGAGGGTTTTTGCCTTTGTCTTATCTTATACGAACTCTATGGTTAATCCAGTTATTTACGCCTTTTTCTCGCAGAACTTTCAACGGGCATTCAGGAAAGCCATTAAGTGTTGTGAGGCAAAGAGAAGGAAACGAATTGACGGGACGATGAATATGTCGGAGTATGGTAGGAGCTCTATGAATGACGAGCACGTCTGCCTCCATTCCACCAGTCATTTAGAAGAGACCGAAGTCGTCTTAGAGTACAATACTGGCCACAGATACCATACTGCCCGCGCAAAACTTCCTCATATTAAAAGCCGATATCATTGAAAAGCCGGAAGCTCTAGTAGAATGAGACACGCGGACTAGAGAGGAAATACCAATAAATATCTGACTGCTCTTACTATTCAAACTTGGCTCTATGCCAATCGTTTTGGTTTATTAATTAAAACATGTTCGCAGCTAAGTGCCTACGTGAACTAACCTCTCACATCTCTTCTGTTCTTCTTATACATATTGTCAATCTGGGTAACTGATATTGGCCACTATCCAATGGACTAAATGGTATTTGCTTGTCCAGCACAATATTACCGTACGTCCTTACTGCCAGTTTAAATTGGTTACACGTCTTATTTACTGAACGTCAAATGGCTTCATGTGTTAATAAATACTTTCTCAAAGTGTCCAGAATAACTTTTTGTTTATTCAATCAGCATCTAATCTCCGACAAGTTTGAAGTGTATGGGCAAAGGGGGTCGATTGCAGAGTCAATATCCATGAAATATATAACAGTTTATGTGCACTTTATCTTCATTCCGCCTATTGGCAGAAGCGCAAAATATGAATTTAGTACATGCACTGTATGATGGAACATTTAAGAGTAATGAATGTTCCGTTAAAAGGTAACGATCTACAAGTATGTCAAGCAAAAGCTTCCACGGGTAAATTTCGAACGATGTAGCCAGTTCCTCGCTAGAAAAAGTATAACCATGGCTTTGTAGAAATAAAACAAAACTTTATTGGACTCGATGAATAATTAATAATGAATGGCAAAAGATATACTTCAACAGAGTTCGTTTCATCCTCAGAACACGCTTTCACCGATTCCCATCAATCATGCGAACAGGAGTGAAAACCTAATAGAAACAGTTATAGAGAACGGGATTGCCTTGTCACCTAAAACCAGAATCGTTCACATCCACAGATCCAATTAGCGCCAACGAAGTTACATGTTGGGACAAATCGGTGCGCTGAAAGGGATTTACCCTCCAAGAACTTTATGTAAAGAGGGAGACCGAACACACCGGGATGCTATTGAACAAATCTCAATGCAGCATTGGGCGATTCATTTCCCAATATCTGAAAATACTAGGAAAAGCAGTCGTACTCTGGTGGTAGTAAATCGTGTTGTCTGGCCTTACTTAGTCTCTATAGAAATTCTTGTCAAAATAACTGTAACTCCAAGCGAAGTGGACTGATCCTTTCATTTAATAGGGTCTTCAGCCAGTCCACGGTAAACGGTAGTCTCGGTAAACAAAAGTCTACCTATAAAATTGTGAGATCAACTACAATTGGAAAGTTTATAGTTTTTGTTTTGTGATAAAGAGCTATACGTTCATTCAAAATGCCATGGACACTTTCGTGTTAACAGTAGACACACCGCACATGAAATGACGTGGTGATTTTATACACATGAACACAATATCAATAGTGATTATCGAATCGTGTTTTCTAAAACGCTTTAAGGTAAGATGGTAACGTAGTGTACCTCACAGTGTCTTATATCGATATGTTAAGTAACTCGTTATAAATCATAGCGACATTATACAAATGACTTTAAAAGCAAATCTTAGCGAAGTAGCCGGGAAAACATCGTAATCATTATTATATGCCACTTTTTACTTTAAATAATAATTTTTATCACTTTTATTATTGCTCCGTAAGATAATAAAAACAACAATATCTCGATAATTATGGTTAAAAAAATGGTTTGCCTATAAGGTATCAAAATGTTTCATTACCAGCGAACCCGAGGTCAAGGGGGTGATGTTAGCATCATGGCGTGCCCAAGGCATGTCGTGACATGTTGACACACTCTAGACATTTGAGGTTTTAACTCATTAGTCTATCTAATGGTCATAGCTATTATCAGAAACAAGGCGCCTATGGGCAAATCTGAAGTCGACACATCCGACTTGAGTTTTTTTACTCGAGTACACGTTGAATCATATTATGATACACGACACGGCCTTGAACATGTATACAAGAAAGAAAATCGATTTCAGAAAATAATGCCAAGTTTCCATATTAACATCTTAAACAATGCAACTGTTCTTTCTCGTTTTTTTGTAGTGTATGAAGGCTTGAAGCTTATATTGATGCAATGTTGGGTGAATGTACTAGTTTATCTTTTGGTACAGCACCACAACAGAGTTTTTTTTGCATGTGTCGTATTTCTAATGTGAAAATTTTATGACACTCAGAAAATGCCGTACAAATGATATCGAATAAAGAATTGTTTGATGAGATATAACAAAACCTTATTGTATCGTATCAGTATGGCACATTGGAAGGACCTGTCTTGACATATATGGACTCCTAGCATTGTTGTTCTCATTATTGTACGTATTTCAAATATACACTTAAGATGATATTCATGAGTGTTAAGTTGTACTTTCGTAAATGCATACGTAATAACGCTTTATGTGGCGTGAACACTAATCAATCAATCAATCAATCGTACCCATCTTCAAATTATTTATTGTTTTGTTAGTTTCCATGAATTTACAATTGTCTACACTAAATCGCCAAGCTATTTTATTAACGAAATCGGCAAGTCAGTGTTTTAGTTGTATATATCAGATATTCAGGTCTAAAGAATCACTGAACGATAAGCGGTGTATTAGACTGGCCAGTGAAAAACTGTATTACGTATTAAACCAAAGCTTGCCCCGAGGTAAGCGGGAAGCAGACAAATCTGGAGAAGATTTTTGTCCAGGGTATGGCCATGTGAAGGATTATAATTGCCCGAAGGTAGACATCCTCATTCTGATATGAAACATCCTGATCTTTTCGAGGAATAACTTGGGGAAAAGAATTGTTTAATATTTGTTTTCGCCCGGTTGATTACATACAATGAATAAAAATTTCTCTGTACAGTTTCCTTTTTCTAGAACCGAATTGTGTCTGTGTGTGTGAGCGTGTGTGTGTATTGGTGTGGGTGTTTTGTTTGTGCCTATGCAGCTTAAATAGTAAAAATGATTTATTTGAAAGGCTTCAACGCTAAATTATACTGCCTTCTATTTGTTCTGCTTATTATGGTTAAAGTCATTTTTTACTTTTATGTTTTTGTTTACCAGCACCCCCACCGTTTCTATATAAATATAAGATTCACAAGTCTATACCAACCACTGCCATTGGGACAATTCAAAATCTGAGAACATTACAGGCTCGACCCCAAACAATATGGATAAATATATCTAAGGTACAATCCTTGCTATATTTCGGATGAATTCTTACAGAGGTGTAAAAATTAAAATGGCACATCGGTATCTCATATGCATAATTAAGACTATGTAGTGTAAACCCCATGCTATTTTGAAAGCCAAATCGTTTATTTGTTAACCCGTACTGTGATATGCATATTTTGTATCCATAACATTTGTAGAGGCATATTTCAATCGGATCAAAAGAATTTGGAAATGCAATGAAGCAAGCTACAACTGCCGTCCATTATTACAGCTTGTCGGCCCACGAATAACCCGCACACGGCGTTGCCAGGAAATTCGACATTTAGTTTCATGTTTTACCAATATGTGTTTGTTTGGAACCAGTTTGCCCCAAACGTGGCAAAAAACATTTTACAGTTTAGAAGCTTACCATAGTACAAGATCTTTCCAAAACTAATTACGATTTCTGACTTTGCATGATTCATTTACCCTTATGGGTATACACCCTATTTTGTTGCAAATATCTTCATTATTTAGTCAAATAATTTTCGAACTTGAACATAAAATGGCTCTTGTAATGGGGTAAGGGAATGAACCTCGACACCACTGGAAACAAACAGAACAGACGGGACAAATACAGGACAGTATCAAGACGCAATACGGACAACAGAAACCGATTAGCTTCTTGTTCCCATTTAGCTCTGAAGCACTAGGGCAACATAAAACTCCGCATCCAACCACAGGCGTGTCCGTCTGAAGCACTTATTCGTGGTTTTAGTGATGTGCATGTAAGTAAGTACATATACCAGCTTGATATTCCAGATGTGTCCGCATACTTCAACACACATAAACAGATGTGGGCATGTAAGGTACAATACATGCACAACGCATGTGTGCCTATTCGGTAATCTGCACATATAGGATGAGATCAGTGTTCTATAGACACTATGGGGTGCTGTAACTCCACAACATTTACCACTCTGTGTTAGTATTTAAATCTATTATTTGTTTGTTTGCTTAATTGGTGTTAAACGTCGTACTTAAGGGTATTTCACTTATATGAAGCTATTATTTGTAAGTGGAAGAGTTTAGGAAGAAAACAGGCCCTAGAGAAGAAAACTTATTTTATTTATATCTTTTTAACAACAAGTTAAATTGGTTTTGTTGACATATAATTTAGGCCTACAGACATAATAATATCTTGACCGTGGGCGCAAGCATACATGTACCCTATGAGACGTATAGGTCCAGATAAAAACCTAACAAAACTATCGCGGTGAATGTCGTTTGTTATCTGGGACAAGACGCATGTACAAACAAGCCAATTAAAGCCGCCCAAGAAACGTATTGCGGCAAATCTCCCAACTAAAAAGGATTTACCCCGGGAATTTCCTGTAAAGAGGGACTTTGAATAGTGTCAATTAATCAAAGCTCGGAATAGCAGGCAAATCCGTAATGTCCTCCGACAGCTGGAAGCAAATATTCCTGTTAGAACGACAATTTCTTCAGCATTGCAATGTTGGTGGTTTTCCCAATGTAATGTCTTGTTGAGGGAATGCCTGTAATGTATTGCAGAAACAATCGCCAAGAACTACCTAATACAATTATTCTATGCAGAAATGTGGTGCATTCCACGTATTGCTAGCGAAGTCAGCAATGCTATAAGCACTGAGGCCACGTGGGATCGCATTCTGGTGTGTCAATTGAAGCAAAGTCGACTTGCCTTTATTAAAAGAAAAATTGTCAAGGTTACAGACATAGCAACCGGACTTATCTGATTGGAACCTAATAGTACATTCGAACCGGTCGTAAAACAAACCGTAGGCAGCTCCCGGATTCAGAATCCGGTTGTGCCCAGCAGCATCAGGTCTCTCGATGTTGTGAGTGTTATACAGCAGCACATGTTAAAATTGCATGCCACATGATCATTGGAGTAAAGCGTCAATTCCATAGCCGCGTATTTGTCGTAACTGTCTAAGTGTTTAAAATAAAAAACGAATTTCTTGGTATCGATTACACGTTCAAATGTAAAATACCAAAGACAAAATATCGGAAATGACTGTTATCGAGACCGTATGCTACTAGGCTAGAAGGATTTATTTTACGACCGGATCGAAGGTACTCTTAGGTTCCTATTAGACAGGTTATGACGTTGATACCGGACATTTAACAGGGCCAAAAAATAAAATGGGGATGGTAAGACATCATTTGGGGTTTGTCAAGCCCCACGAAATGACACAATGCAATTTGTTGGCACGTTGCCGGTTCTAATAGCCATGCTCCTCAAAGTAGTTGAACATAGCGAATCGTTGAACCTAACCAATGATTTTATGATTTCTTGGACATTGTGACATTGGTCTTCTATATTAAACTATTCAGCGTGAAACAACACATCACCGCTGGTGGTTATCGGAAATAATCTAATAAACTAAAAACAGGCATTCGTCAAAGAGAAGCCATCAACAGTCGGTACGATAGGTTGTTGCAACATATACTGTAATAACCTCCTGATAATGTAGTAACAAGTGATACTTTAATAAAATTAACAGATATTGTACACCCGATCATGTAATCACTTTTAACTGATATTGTAATAACTGTTCTAACACATACTGTTACAAATTTCGACCGATAATGTACAGTAGTAAAACATATCTAACTGATACTGTAATATATTTTAATATCTTACTGTTATAATAATTTTTTCATCAGACACTGTGGTTAATTTGACAGATATTCTACTAATACATTTTGTTAATATTTAACTTTCTATAGAAGGTTATGGGGCAAACATAATTAAATGTAGCTATTCGGTGATATATAAATATAATATTTACATCAAAATAATGCTTTGCTAACGTCACAGTGTAAGTGATTTGAATGTCTTCGCAACAAAATTCGGGGCATTTTGTTGTAAGATTGTTTTTTTTATATTATGCAGATTGTCCAATTGAAATCAGTTAGTCCTTGGGGTGTTTCCAGTGAGGGGTTGTTTTTTTTGTTTTGTTTTGTTTTTTGCATGTCTAAGTGAATCATTGACCTTCTATAGAAAGTTAAATATTTGTTTGAAAGTATATATTACTGCAATATCTGTCAAAATTTATTATGGTATGTGTTAGAAAAAAATAGTACTATATCAGTCAAAACAGTTATTACAGTATCAGTTGTCACTACATTATCTGTAGTTTATTACAGTATCTGATGCACCAAAGGTAAAAATGTATTGTTAACATGCAGAAATTATATCCCAAAGCTAAATTTAAATTTGATTATTATAGCTTAACACCTGAATATCATTCAACTGCTGATGTATTTATGAATTTCACATAACAGGCAAGTTTTATTGCAGAATGTCCCGCTCCTCAATGCACAATCCACTGGTCATCAGTCAGTCTGGCCAAATAAGCCGTACTTGCGTTTATAATGTTATCCCTAGATTTCCCTCAAAGCCCCATTTTAAGTTTGGCTTTGTGGTTCATTCCAGTCAAGCCGCTCACCCAAGCTTCATCAATGAGCATATGAGAGATAAAAAGAGGCAATACTGTTTCTGAACTTAACCGTAATTTAATTTGTTTTTAAATAAAAAATGTATAAGAATAAACGTCTAGACAGTTCTTAGGGATAAATTGTACAGATTGATTTGTTGTTGTTTTTTAATATTTGCTTTCCATACAAAAATAATAATTATCTTTTCATTTTCTGATGCCGAGTTATGTTACAAAGAATAAAACCACAATTCCTTAAATTGAGATTTTATCTTATAAATATTTCTCAAGAGATTATATTGATCCAGGGATGTCGATCAATTAAAAACGGCGAATATACATTATGAATCTCACAAAAAAAACCCATTTACCTAAAGGTTCTAATCTCTCTTACCAGACAACTTGTTATATCACTCCCTTTAGCTTATGTATTCATGGATGGAAATATCTATTTCTTTGGAAATATATACGTTGATTTATTCTGATCTTAAGTGGCATTATTATTAATTGACAGATTTAACCGTAAAGTTGTCAATTTGCAGATCCCAAATTAAACGTTTGACATGTAGTTCGATTTAGTTTGTTGGAATTAGCTTAGCGTAGCTGAAATACCGTATAATGTGTCGTAAAACAAAAACGGATCAATCTTTCCCGTTTTCATATCGTGTTATTGCAAACGAAACGTTATTGCGATGGCTAGAAGATTGGACGCTATATGTTGTACGCTATTTATTAAAGTATATAGAGAAACTTTTTCTTTCCTCCACAAGCATTATACAGTACATCGTTTATGGCTTAATATCCGTTATTTTCACACAGTGGATATACTGGACACCACTTTCCTGTATTACACTGTGGATATATTGGACATGTCTTTCTTGAAGTACACTGTTGGTATACTGCATTGCACCACTTATCTGTATAACACCGTCGATATGCTATATTGGCACCTTTTTCCTGTAAAACACCGTCGATATGCTACATTGGCACCTTTTTCCTGTAAAACACCGACAATATGCTACATGGGCACCTCTTTCCTGTATTACCCAGAAGATATACCGGGCATCTCTTTCCTGTATAACACAGTTGATATATTGCATGTGCACCTCTTTTCTGTTTTACACTGAGGATATACTGGGCACCTTCTTGGTGTTATACTTTGTGGGTATACTTTGACCTCTTACACTGTGAATAAATGTGACACCTATTTCCTATATTGCACTGTGAATATACTAGACACCTCTTTCATGTTAAATGTCCTGTGGATATACTGGGCATCTCTTTGCTGTGTTACATTTTGGATATACTGGAAACCTCTTCCTGTGTTACACAGTGGGTAAACTGGGCACCTCTTTCCTGTTTTTCACTGTGGATATACTAGGCATCTCTTTTCTGTATTACACTGAGGATAAACTGGACTCCTCTTTCCAGTATTACATTGTGGATAAACTGGGCGCTTCTTTCCTGTTTCACACTGTGTATATACTGGGTATCTCTTTTCCGTAAAACACTGTGGATATTCCTGCATTATACTGTGGATTAACTGGACGCTTCTATTCTGAATTACACTGTGAGTAAACCGGACATCTCTTTCCTACTGTGTATGCCAAAAAATAGAAACGGTGTATTGATGTGCCAATTGTCGTCTTTAGATTGTTCAACGAATCGCGGGTATCGTATTCTGCAGTAATGCGAATCCATGCAACCATACAAAACAAAATTACGGTATACAAGGGAAATGTGCAAGGCTTCACCTTTCTGAAATGCGCGGCTTTGACGTTTTGTTATGTTGTAAACATGGTACTTGGAACTTATTTTGTTTGTTTGATTGAGGTTTTGAGCCGTAAGGATGGAGATCATCATCAATGTCACTAGCAATAGGAACGGCAGGGGAGGACATTTACGATACGAAAATTGTCCGGATCTTCTTTCTTTTAAAATAGCCCCTTTTTCCCTTATTGTATCTGTATATATGGTGATTAAGTTCATAATTTGCGGCTATTTGCAATATTTTGAAGAAGAAAAAACAAATGGGTTTTAGGTAGTTTCATGTAAAGCTAAAAAAAAACCACTGTCGTTCTTGTCCTTTATATATGAGTCGCCGCTTATTAGGTTGCTTGGCGTGAATAGAGCTACTGTATAGTTGGTTAAACTACTTAAGGACTATACCGCTAGTCAGGAGTAAAAAAAAGCGACTCTTATCTTTTCGTGGTTTTTGCGGGTATTTCAAAAGGATGATTATATTAACATCATATATATTTAGAAAGCTGAGGGTTTCAAGATTCTAAATATAATGTCATATTATGATTCTTTTTATTTTATAATTACAAAAATAAAGAAAACCCAATAAAAAAGAAAAATAATTTGTAAAACAGACCCTTGTTTGTAACTTTTATTTTGCTTAGATGGTTTGAGATTTTTTCTCCAAACTTGCAGGTCTGTGTAAACCGGTATTTAAACTAAAAAAACTGTCATAGGGTTTTTCTAAATTCAAGTTAGATTTTGAACAATTGATAAAAATATATGTAAAAAATAAAAATCTGCCCTTGAAAAAATATTTGCTAAATATCTTCAAAACGAAAATCAATATCAAAAAACTGCACGACGGTTTTTTAGATAATGGCTTCAATATTGTCTGTGCCAAATTTCAAACACTTAGGGCAAATAGTGTACGAAAAATAAACGATTCCAATCATAAAAATCAAGAAAAATGAAAGCTGAGAAAACAGCCTAAACGTATGTAAATGATTGAA
>JAVFBW010136913.1:0-13254 GCA_034783835.1 Mopalia ciliata
GCCCCCCCCCCCCCCCCCCCCCCAATATATGTTTTGCTACTTTAGTAATAAATCGGAATACCGGTAGCCCAAGCCTAGGGCCCTTGTCCTTGCCTTATACATAAATCTAAAATACACATATACATATGCCACAACTAATAAAATAAAATAAAAAGCACAACCATTTACTGACGCCAAACAAGATGGTGCTACATTTCAAATTTTTGCTTTACTTTAACAAGATGAATCTCATCGCTCCACTGATGTAAAGGGAAATAACTCTTAGTGGTGTATATTTATCTTAACCGGAAGTCAGTTCTGAAAGAGACGGCATGTACGATGGACTTGAAAGGACTGTTCTCCGGTATTAAGAAAGCACTTCCACAAAACCAGGCGGCTACTGATGGATCTAGTTTGGTTTCAGTGGTTGAACCGGCAAAAGAATTAACTATGTCTAGACAAGATATTGCTGTAAAATTATTATCAACCTTGCTCGGTTTGACAACGTCTTTCGTTATAACGTATTTTGGAGTAAAATGGCTGGTAAATGCTATGGATCCAACACATAGAGAAAAGAAAGCAGCTAGAAAAAGGGTAATTTTATATTATTTAGTATAAATCTTATAAACATTTTTAAACCTTACTGTTTTTATGTTTGATTTTGTCCAATGTCCTACGTACTGTAATGAGAAGATGAAAATTACATCAGCCAGAAATCCCAGAATGCACAGCTTTAAATCGAAAGTGAAAGGACATCGGCTGCATGATATAATCTGACTCATACATGTATAATGACCCCTATATTATATAGTATATAGAGACATATTTGATATGGCTTGTGTGTTATGTATAAAATTAACAGTACTGACATGTCTGAAAGATATGGATTATGAAATAAATTGTATGTTCTAATTCCTTTGAGCTAAACCGTCTGTCGACCCTCAGGTATATGAGTGAATCACACAATGTGGTTCCAGCAATGACGGGGGTGATTTTTACAAGGTTGCTTCTCGGTTTTCCACTGTTATTATGCAGGGAACTGTGAAGTGGACATTCTGTCATCATATAAGCGAAATAGCCTTGAGTACACATGTACGACGTTCAACGTCAAACAAACAAACCTTTGAGCTAACTCTGCCGTTTACTAAACAGGTCTGGTCGCAACCTTTTTTTTATGAAAGGAAAACTAATTTCCATTATTAATATTGGCATTTTACACAATCAAGTCATATAAGTGAAGCCCCGTGACGGAGTGGGTGGGCCATAGCCCTGAAGAATACTCCCTCGGCTTACTCGGTCGATCGTAAGAGACGAGAAAAGAGGTTGCTTTCTGTTGCCCTGGTGTTCGCAGAGCTACATGTAAAGGGTAACGAGAAGCAGATTTGTTTGTGATGTCCTGTTTTTGTGTCCATCTTCATATAAGTGAAATATCCTTGAGAACGACGTTAAACACCAATCAAACAAACAAACAATATAAGTGAAATACCCTTGAGTACGATGTTAAACACCAATCAAACAAACAAACCTTCTATTAAACACCTCGGATGTCAATCCCCATAGCATATGGTACTCTAAACTAGGGTTTGACAAACACTTACTGTTGCTCTAGAGAGCTGCGGGGCAACATGAATGTTGAGAGTGAAATAACCTGACATCAGGAATATACCCCAATCAATCAATCAATCATGGTCTTAAACCAATTTAAAGGATGGGAGCGGGCGGTTGGAGGGAGCTTCATGTTGCCCTGGTGCTCTACGAGCTAAAGGGGAACAGGAAGCTGATCTGTTTGTGGTGTCTGTATTGCGTCCTGTTGTTTTCATCCTGTATTTGTCCCATCCTGTCTTTGTTTGTTGCCAGTGGTGTCAAGGGTGGTTTCCTTCACCGATTGGGCTGGCACGTCTTCATATAAGTGAAATACCTTCGAGAACGACGTTAAATCCCAATCAAACTTACAAACAATAAAGGATGGGAATCTTTCATTCTGTTTATTATTTGTTGTTATACTAATACTGTATTTTTTCTGTTTAACAGGCAGAGGAATTGCTTAAAACAGTTGGTGTTGAAGATGTTAAGGTACAAGATTTAATTAATTCATCAAAATTTGCTTCTCTTAGTATTTCACAATGTTTGTCAGTTGTTGGGAATTACTTGTAATCAGCCATTATCATGGAATTGAGATGACACGTCATGATCAATCCATTTGCTTTCTTCAAACCAGTCTATTGTGACTATTGTCTATAGAGGCTTATCTCTTTTCATAGTCACGAACTGATAGAAAGTTGATGTCTGTCTGTTTGTCCATTGATGTAGCTTAACACAATGGTTGCTTTTTTATGGTTTAAATATTCAGCCTGCAGGGTGAACTGTCACCAACCTAGCTCTTTGGCTGGCTCTCCGTCCGTCTGTCTGTCTCTCTAGATGGCTGTTTGTCTGTATTATTGGCTGTCTGTTTGGCTGGCTTTCAATCTACTTGACTGGCTGTCAAGGGATTAGGCAAAAGGGTGTCCACCTGTCCTTTAGACACCCTGAATTGAAAAATTGCCTCATTTTAACACCCTGTTTTATAAAATTTATAAAATTTATGCAGGAGAGAGGGAAACTGTAAAAATTTGACGCCCAGTTACTTTAAAACTGAAGCAAACCATTTTGGACACCATACTTTTGATTTCTGGCTAAGCCCCTGCTGAATGTCCATCTGTGTGGCCGTGTGGGCCTGTGGCTATAACATCTGTCTGTTCATCTGTATGGTTATCGGTATGTTTGGCTGGCTGGCTGACCGTCTCTCTGGCTGCCCAGTCTTGTCATTTTGTTGCCAGTGATGTTGAAGGTAATTACCTTCACCCATTGGGCTAGCATGCTCGAACAATAAACTCGGGAACTCCAATAAGTAACCAAATTTGTATTTCATGTGGTTGTGCTGTATCCGGTCCTTGTTTGTACATGATATTGAGAGGGATTCATTCATGGCCATTATGTAAATAGAATAAGCTCAAGTAATAAATATATATATTGATAAGAGAGCCTGGCTAGCCAGATATATGAGTTCAAATACTGGTGGAGGCAAGCCAACTTTTCTCTCTCATTAATCAAAATTATATACAAATCCCCAAATAACCAAATGAAAAAAATTGGTTTTATTGTTTCAGTTGTCTGATTATGAACTGTGTATAGCCGCTAACATTGTAGACACCCTGACCATTGAAATGAGCTGGGAAGATATAGGAGGATTAGACAGTGTTATTGGGGAGATAAAGGAAAGTGTGATATTGCCATTCAGAGAGAGGCACCTTTTCTCAGACTCCGTCCTCTTACAACCCCCAAAAGGTGAGTTTTACAGTTTTATACACCAAGGGAGATAATCCTACGAAATGACTTTCCCTGACTGGCATATTGATGTCAACTTTACCAGAAAATTGAAACTAAGATTTTTTTTATAGAAAAAACATAGTATGTATGTAGTTAAAAACAGCCCAGAAATTATCAAGCATAGATGCTGTGACCTGCTATGTTGTTCAGTCTACATGTGATGTAAACATTACTTGAGAATTCACTCAAATGAGATCAATGGGAATCTGGCCTGTGGTGGTCAGTAGATTTAAAGATATCCAATCCATACATGTAACCTTGTTGCCCTCTGGCTAAAGGCAGAATGATTGCAGTGTATTTATGTCATCAGGTATGGAGGAACATTAACTTTCTATCAATGTTCTTATGTAACACAAATTTTGTCATGTTGTTATTTACTCTTTGGAAATACGCCACCATCATATAATTGAAATACCATTAAGTATGGTGCTAAACACCAATCAGTCAATTAATGTAATCTTGTTAAATAGCCGATTTTAAATGTTACTAGCATACATTTGAACTTTCTTCTGTCAAAAATTAACATAAGCAGACATTTATTATGTCCAGTGATCATTTCATGTATTTAGAAACTTTGGAAAGTAAGATGAGATTTGACATTGATATATTACTGTTGGACAGGTGTGTTGTTGTATGGCCCCCCAGGCTGTGGTAAGACTATGTTAGCAAAGGCCACAGCTAAAGCTACAGGTAAGTTGCCCAGTAATAATTTACTATACAATTCTTTTCACTTTACTATTATCATGGCTTGGTTGTTTGTAGTTGTTAATGCCACAGGTAAGCTGCCCAGTCATAATATACCACCCAATTCTATCCATGTTATTATAATTAATCATGGCTTGATTGTTTATAATGGCAAAGACAACAGCTGAAGCTACAGGTAAGCTTCCTTTTTGTAATATACCACCTAATTGAATTCTTCCCCTTTCAATTCATGACGGTTTGATTGTTTTTAACAAGCCTGGTGCTGTCAGAGCTAAAGGGGAACAAGAAGCCGATCTGTTTGTGGTGTCTGTATTGAGCCATGTTGTTGTCCTGTATTTGTTTCGCCCTGTCTTTGTTTGTTGCAAGTGGTGTCGAGGGGGGTTTCCTTCACCCATTGGGCTGGCACGTTGTCATATAAGGGAAATGCCCTTGAATACGATGTTAAACCCCCATCAAACAAACAAACAAACAAACAAACAAACAATATAACCCAATCAGACAAACAAACAAACAATCGATCATTGCTGGTAAATTTAAGAAAGTAGTATTTATTCCATTTTGTCAGTTCAATGGGTGGAAGCTACACTGTTGCTTATAGGATTGTGCATTGGGCTGTTTAACCCCTTTCAATATACTTCATAGGTCAGAGGCTTCTTTAAGATCTGCCACAGCAAAAAGGCAATTGGGAGGGAGCTTTGTGTTGCCCTGGTGCTCTCTGAACTAAAGGGCATAAGTAAACTGATCTCTCTTTGCGATGACTTTGTATTTCACCTTGTGTTTGTCCTGGTTTTTCACTTGCTTGTTGCCAGTGTCATGATGGGTGGTTTCCTTCCTCTATTCCCCCTCTGGCTAAGGGCAGTTTGAAGACTAGCAATACAGTCTTTACTAAGCACTGGAGGAAGATTAACTCTTCCAACATTATGGAAACGCTTCACACCTTGGTTGTACGAGTGTCAATTATTGTTGGAATATAATTACATAGCCATCATATGGGTGAAACATCCTTAAGCACGGTGTAAAACACCAATCAATCAATCTATCAATCCTGCATCTTTTGGGCTGGCATACTGTCACATGATGAGAATAACCATTAATATGGTGTTAAACCCAGTGCACCAGATAAGGAATGGCTCGCAGCCATGGTTTGTGGTAGCGAGTGCTATCAGGTATATGAGCGAGTCAGATGTTGTGGCTCCGGCAATCACGAGGGTTTTTACAAGGTTTCCTCCTAGTTTTCCACTGAAATACGGCAAAGTGCCAGTTGAAGTGGACAATCCGTCCTGATATAAAAGAAATACTCTTGAGTACGATGTTACACCCCAATCAAACAAACAAACAAACCAGATATGGAATATTTGGAAAAAGTACTCACTACTCCAAATAATCAAAAGGGAGTAATGCTTCTCTTGGGGAGTTAATGTTTTGACGACAAACATACATACATACATATATTATTTTGTGTGTCGAGGTATATGTTGTCACAGGATGTAGGCCTCATTTGAACTGATAAGCCAGTTTAAGGATGCATATGAAACAAAGCTGTACTACCTTTAAAGTGGAAAATCAGTTATTAAAATTGGTCCTCTGAATGCTTTTTGCATCATAAAAACCGTTTGTATACTTATTATTATAAAGTTTAAGTGGGAGTTTAACTAAACAAACTCAATATTTAACAACAAAAACTAAAGGCAATTAGCATTGAAGTAATATGTCTTGATTCAACACCAGTCAATTTGTTTATGGTCAACTTTGAGCATACATGTGTAAGATGCATACATAGTCGGAGGATCTTATACCTGGATCTGATTATTATCGTCTACACAAATACCTGCAGAGATTTTAGATATCACTGTTTTTGTTACCTCTGATAATATTCAATGTTTTGAATGATCAGATGTAGCCATGGCGTCTAGGATTATGTCATCAATAAGTTTTTTGAAGCAAAGTTGTCTAAGAACAAAATTAGTTTGTGAGTGGAAATTTTGCTATATGTGCAGCATGGATAAAGCGCACGTGCAATATCACTATGGCAAAATCTGTTAGTATCTGCACAGAGATTGTTTATTGATAAATTAACTTTCACAGAACGAATCACACCTGCCGACTAGATTATCTCCCTTAAACTGTATGTTATTTGACCACCAACTGTAGCATAGCATTATTGTTCATTATGTATGGATTTTAAAGATCGGGTGCAATCTATTATTACGATTCATTTTTAATATGACTTTGGTTTATGTCATAGGTATTTTGACTTAGTTTAGATGTGTAATTTATGCCAATATGCCCGGTGTCTGAAGCACTAAATCCACAATCAAACTAACTAACCTATGTTGTAAATCATTATAAATATGAAATACTGACACTATTAAAATCATCTTCAAATCAATGTTGTTGGTACTCAGTTCAAATCTAGCTGTATTACTGTATTATTATTTTTATATCAACATAAATCATAGCAAACAAAATTGTGTTGAGCATTGTATGACCAACTGTCGTTTGTGTTTTAGGTGCTAAATTCATCAACCTCCAGGTGTCGTCTCTGGTCGATAAGTGGTATGGAGAATCACAGAAGAGAGCTGAGGCTGTATTCTCATTGGTTAGTCAAGTTATATTCTCTAAAGCGAATTCCTCTACATAACAGCATTTTGTTTCTATCTCACACATAATTACATACATGTATAAACAATACATAAATGAAACCCTTGCATACATTTTCCAAAATAACAAAATTTGCAACCCTGTCATATAAGAGAAATATGCTTTTGTACACTGTTAAACACCAGTCATGCAGATAAACAAACTTTACAATGGTGGAATCCTAATCAATTTTGTTACCCTTTTAATGTGGACATCATTTGGCTAGCTCTTGTATGTGAAATCTGCCCCCCAGTTATGTGAGTTTAAAAACACTAAGGATTTTATTTACAGCTTCAACAAATGATTTCACAATTTTAAGGTTATTGTTCAACAGAATTTATTTAAACATAATTTAATTTGTCTTTTAGGCTGTCAAGTTACAACCTACGATCATATTTATTGATGAAATAGGTAAGCATGTTAGTTCCATATTTGGGGGGGCCAGGGGGGGGGGGGAGCTCTAGCTAAGGAATGTTTGTTTAAAGAGTAGCAATGCTGTCTTTAATTAGCAGTGGAAGAAAAATTATTTTTCAAATATTATGGAAACTCTTTACATCTAGGTTGTGCTAGTGTCAATTACTGTTAGAATACACTGCCATCATATAAGTTAAATACCCCAGTGCCCTTAAGTGCATCATAAAAAAAAAAACCAATTTATCATTCAATCAATTGTTTAGGGGGATTCCTTTTGTTATTTTATACTTATAACTTGAATGTTTACGCATGAAAAAAGGGTTAGGGTCAAGATTTACATAAATTTCTACAATATTTAAATTTTGTAATAACATTTGGTGTGAAAGTTACTTGATAATTTATACTGTTATATATGACTGTTATATCCCTGACATAACAGACTCATTCCTGAGGTCACGGTCCTCCAGCGACCATGAGGCTACAGCTATGATCAAGACACAGTTTATGAGCTTCTGGGATGGGTTAATCACTGATCCTAAATGCCATGTGATGATTATGGGGGCGACTAACAGACCAAATGATGTGGATGCAGCCATCCTCCGCAGAATGCCTTGTATGTTCAGAGTCGGTTTGCCGGTATGTCCAAAACTTATTTCTTCTCTCAAAATGCTGCTTAGATAATCGATATATAAGATAAGACAGATTTGATACAGACTGATACAGCTTAAATTATATAGTGTAACGGCTAATGTGATCCTATTTGATTAAAACAATTTAACTAGCAGTGCCAGTCCTAATATATAGCTATTGAGAAGTGGATTATAGATCATTATTTGTTAAACCAACCGGCTAAGGGGAGTATGCTCTAAGGGGAGTATGTAGGGGCCTATGTCTGTGGCTTAGTGCTAGCTTGTACCTTACTAAACCTACTTTGATTGACTTTAAATGGATCAAGTCCATCTGTCAACTATCAGGTATATGAGTTAGTTACATGATGTAGCTCTGGCAATCACGAGGATGGATTTTAAGAGATTTCTTCTCAGTTTTCCACTGTAAATAGGCAAGGAGCACTGTATAGTAGACAATCTGTTGTAATATAAGTGAAATACCCTTGAGTACAATGTTAAAACCCAATTAATCAAACAAATAAACAGTCTAAGACAATATGTTCTAAGGGGAGTTTGTTCCATGGGGAGTTTGTTCTAAGGGGAGTTTGTTCTAAAGGGAGTATGTTCCAAGGGGAGTATGTTTAAAGGGGAGTATGTTTTAAGGGGAGTATGTTTTAAGGGGAGTATGCTCTTAGGGAAGTATGTTCTTGGTGAAGTATATTTTAGGGGAGTATGCTCTTGAGGGAGAATGCCCTATGAAAAGAATGCTCACGTAGGGGTATGTTTTAAGGGTATTATGCTTTAAGGGGAGTATGCTCTTGGGGAAGTATGTTTTTAGGGGAAAATGCTTTTACGAGAGTATGCTCTTGGGGAAGTAGGTTTTAAGAGGAGTATGCTCTTAGGGAAGTATGTTCTGAAGGGAGTATGCTCTTAGGGGAGTATGTTCTAAAGAGTATGTTCTAAGGGGAGTATGTTCTAAGGGGAGTATGCTCTTAGGGGAGAATGTTCTAAAGGGAGTATGTTCTAAGGGGAGTATGTTCTAAGCACAAACATGCTATTGTTACATATCATTGGAAGAGCATACATTTTTCAACAAGCAAAGCACTTCATATTTAGGGTTCCTGGTTGTGGTATCATGTGGCCATTAAGATTACACTTCATATATATCAATTGAAATGCATTCAAGTTATAAAACATTAAGAAATAAAGTAAAATATAAGAAAGAAGTACATTATTTTTTTCGTGAGCAACTTCTTTTTTTTTTTTTGATTTAGGGCAAGCCACAAAGGCAAAGAATTTTCGAGATAATTATGCAGAAAGAAAAGGTAAGTGATTTAAGATTGATTAGATAACATTTACAAAATCGTCTCAAGATCTTGTTTACTTATAAATTATTATGGGTTATACCTTTTGTTTGATATTGAAAAAACAAACAACCCAGTACACATTGCAGTGGGTGGCTGGAGGGGAAGCTTCCTGTTTCCCGGTGTGCTAAACACAAAGCTTCATGTCTTACAAGTTGCAGGGCGGTGGCTTAGTTCTAGCTTTTGCGCTTACTTAAGTGAACCTGCTTGGCTGTACTGTTCACCGGATCGAGTCCGCCTGTCAGCTAGCATGTATATGAGCGAGTCATATGTTGTGGCTCCGGAAATTGCAGGGGTGGTTTTTACGAGTTTTTCTCTCGGTTTTGCACTGTAATAAGGCTGGGTGAAGTGTGAAGTGGACAATCCATCATATTAGTGATATTAAATACCCTTGAGTAGATGTTAAACCCCAATCAAACAAACAAACAATCATGTCTTACAAAACAAAGTTAACAAATGACCTCACATCTTATGTAACAGACCATTACGGTCTTGTTCTGTCTAAAGATCAGGCCTTGTTTTTATATTCCTGGCCACCAGTGAATGATGGTCCCCATTCCCCAAATAAATGATACATTCAGACTAATAAAAAGATTGGAAATTTTTCAGATTGCCGCAGATGTTAATTTTGAGAAATTAGCAGGAGCCACAGAGGAGTTTTCAGGGAGTGATTTACGGGAAACTTGTCGTATTGCAGCCATTAACAGAATAAGAGAATATCTAGTGGCTAATGACAGGCCCTCACTGACCAATCAAAGGTTAGATAGCCTACATTTAACAATTCCTAATAAGGGATGTTTTTTTCGTCTATAGTGTAGCCAAATTGGTTGAATTGATGGTTACAGTTGTTTAAAATATGAACTTCCTGACAAAGGAAGTTTCGGCAATGTCTAAAGAAAGAAATTTGTAACATGCTTAACCATTTGCTTTTATTTTAGCAAGTATACAAGTTTCTAACTTAAAATGTTATCAGAAATTCTGGCAAGCTATTTCTTCTAACTGGTCTTAGTTATACTGCATTACCTCCCTTGGACGCTCCATTTTGTATATATGCAGTGCTTATGTAATACACTTGGAGTAACTTGAAAGAGCTGTAGGTAATTTCATTTTGAGTTTTATGATTGAAGCTGAAACGATATGCAACATGGAAAAAAATCCTTACCTTACTTTTAAAAACATAAAATAAGACAGTATAAAACCAGGTATGAAAAGAACTTGTCCAAGCGTGGTATGATAATTAATTTTATTTTTTACTTTTATAGAGAAATCCTGATAGTCCAACAACAGGAGTGCTACTTGGATCTTTGCCTATTAATCAAAGAGAAGAAAATAATCAAATGTTTGTTTTGTTTAATTGCAGTCAAGTAGAAGAACGCCTGATAACAATGAGTGATTTGACCCTGGCAGTGGGGAAGATGAGACAAACCAAACTATCAGCAATACGCGTACCTGTGCCATTAGACACTGATTAATGACCATTAGAGACTGGTTAATGACCTTTTCACTAGCTCATAATCTGTCATATACATATAGCTGTGATGTCATCAGATTCAATGGTCTATCATGTTTCCTGTAGAACTCTTATAAACATCACTGTAGTATTATTGTCATGTGATGGTGCTTTGTGTGATAATTTTTATGCCAATAACTTTTGTCATAGAAATATTTAACTATTTATCTGGATCTTAATTTTATCATTCAAGTTTTTCATTATTTAAATATTAAATTTATTTTATGATTTGTTTTTTTTTTTTTTCTCATATCTCTTTCAATGTTACAATCAAATATTTCAAACTTTAAAGTGATTGTAAGGCTGTTGTGTTGGGTGGCAAAGCGAATTAGATTTAATGTCTTCGGGTTGTGTGTCAGTTGTGATTGTCCTCTTTGAAAGTTGTTTGTTTTCAATATGTGTGTTAAAATGAGATTTTGTTTTGCATAAGTGCTTTTATGTTAAACGATGAATGTGTTAATTATTTTGTCGTGGAAATTAGTTGTACTACAAATCAAGTATTTAAATATAACATTTGTATCATATTGCCTGGTTTATTATCGCTGCAGCATAACACCTTTCTATCTAAGGGTCAACTGTAAGTACAAGATGGTGGTGTGTAAATTATATAGTATATAATTTATTATAGCTTTTAGCTTTGTGCTGTGTGTGTTAAATATTGACAATACGATGCTGTATTTTATTCATTGTATCATAGAATCATGTATTATCAATCACTGCATTTGATACACCTTTGTACAGAACCCTGTATGCCAATGAGCAAATTAGGGTGCTTTTCAAATGTTTTTTAGACAGCTAATTTGAAGGAATATTTGCAGGTTACCTTCCTTAAAGCATAATCATTTGATGCCCTTCATAACACTTTAGGGTGTGTGACCGTCACTTGGTGCCGGACTACTGATGTACATCTTCTCAGGTTTGAGTCCCCTATAGTGGAGCTCCGGTAAACGAGGGAGTCACAAGTGGTCACAATGTCCTAGCTCCTATAGAGGTAGTTTTTACACGGTTTCCTCCCGATTCTTCACAATGTAGTAAAGCTGAGTGAAAAGCGGGTAATCCAGCGCTTAGTTAGTGAAATACCCTTAGGTATGGCGTTAAACCCAAATCACACAAACTCTTTTGAAGAAAATTAAATTCTTAAGGTATCAAATCACCTTTAACTGTTGTGTTATTGTAGTTTATATACGCCATTCCTAAGACAGACTGGCTGTATTTACGTTGACATACAGTTTCCGCTCAATATCTTTCTGAAATCTGATTGGTTGAAAAGTTTGCACACTTTACATTTATTTCAGTTTCCGCTCAATATCTCGCTTAAACTTAGTCTGTTTTTTTTTACCAAATTTGGTCGGTAGTTACAACCTCTGAAGATGGAGGGCAAGTTCGTTGCTGAACGTAATCCCTGCATAATTAGGTACCTCACTGCAATGTTATTGGTCAATTCATTTCCACTCAATATGTGAGTTAAATGTTGTCCAACTATTGTCAAACATATTCAGCATACGATCAAGTTCGAAGGTGAGAAAAACCATGCAAAATTATTTGCTGCACTACAATCTGATTGGTCGATTCCTTTTTACTCACTATATTGGTTTAATGTCTGATTCTTGTCAAACTTTGCCGGTAGCTACATCCTCTGTAAATTATGTCACCTGATGATGATAATATTGCCCAAACGTCTTAATAAAAAAAAAGTTGTATATGGTAAAGCCATATAACACTGATGATCGTGGGCAGGCTTATTTGAAAATCTTAACATTGCTCGTGTTTACTGATGGAGTACATCGCCAGAGTATACGTGAAATACCATTGTACACGCCAAAATATACCCAACAGTAAATTAATCTAGTGTAATCAGCTTTAAAATGGTCAAGTCTGAAATCGTTTTGGTGACCTAAGTCTCTTTGTCCGACCGTGTCAGTTCGCTGACACTACCTACAGATTTAATCCTGCTTACAATGTGTATTGGGTCAAGTTCCAGTGTAGCACCCGTCGGGTGGATGGTGGCCGTTTTAACATAGATGAAATCAAGACGAATAACATTTCCTCTACAGTCTGGGCTGGAATTCCAGGAGGAACATTCCGCTCTTCAAAAGATAGTTACCCGCGGCCGTGGCTCAGTGGTAGCGAGTGCGCTTCCTAAACTGATCCAGGGCAGACATTTTAACAATGGCGACTGGAGGTGTGTGCCGCTTGACCAATCTAGTCACATTGCTGAGCATGTCGGAGCGAGTTACCATAATAAAAGACACGTGGCTAATTTAACATATTGCAAAGTGCACATTGGAACCGTTTACTACAACAAAGCTGCCTTACATTTCGCGCCTTTTTTTCTGAAGAGTCCTTCGATCACTAATGGCGGCGCAGACAAATATGTTTAAAGGTTTTGCCTTTTCAAACTTATTTTGCTATCGTATTTTATATATAAAAAAGGGCATTTCTTCATTCATGCCATATTATATAACTTTCTAGTGGAGCTATATCAAGCAGATTTCGCCGGCGGTTTGAAAGGGCTACCTGTTGCCCAGGTAGTCTACTTTCTGTGATAACGGGCAACACGAAAACGACCTGCTGCCTAAAGTATTATTGTTTTCCTGTCTTTTTTTCTTTGTTTGTTGCCAGTTAATTTGAGAGTTCTTTCTGTCACAAATTTGGCTGGTACATCTCC
>JAVFBW010136924.1:0-13254 GCA_034783835.1 Mopalia ciliata
TTGTGATTTCAATTTATTTGAATAACATATATGTCAACTCTGAAAATTCTCTTTTGCGTTTCTTTTTTTGAAGAGTGCATATTCGAGGCTGACAAAACGCAAGTTCATAATAGTTGACTTACGCCAGTTAATCTACCCCTGACAGTCAGCAGTCCATTGAATGATGACGCCATATGTTTAAATGCTGAGGGGGTAAAGTGTATAGGGGGGGGGGAGGGGGGGGGGGAGAGAGAAAATAGACATGCCACTTGAGGAGGTAATACAATTCATCACCCTGCAACGGCATCAAGATTACATAGATAACATAATCGTTCCTCTTTTAAGACATTAGCCAACCTATCAGTCTAATTAAGAAACCAGTGATTTGCTGTCCTACATAGTGGTAATTATATTCTTAAATTCATTCTATCAATAACCGCCCGAAATAACTTAATGGTTAGCCCAACGCATTAGTTTATTTTGAGGAAAACAGTTTTTCTAAGATGTAAATTGTAAGTCGGAAAACTATATATGTATCTATTTGACAAAAGCTTCATCATCACTCTGTATTATAAACATGTCAAATTTATGTCGATGATTAAAACTTACTGCAAATCGAATTCATGTCGTCAGACAAAATACAGTGTATTTTGGTGCCTTCTTACCCAGTAGGCTATGTAATAAGTGTAACAGCAAATGTGTTATTTCATTTAGTATATAGCCCTTGCAAATAAATATGTCCAATTTTTTCTTATATCATTATATACGAGAAAAAACTTGGTTCGTCCAGCGTTAAGAAACCGTACAAAAAGTTACGAAACGGATATTTCAATTATCTCAAAGAAATTCTAAGACGAAAAAAAAAAAAATGATACTCTCTTCACTGAGAAGAATATACTTTGAATTAACATAAACGACATCAGGTGTTAATATATTTTCCATTATTGCCCAAGGGGTCCAGCAGTCCTGAAGTCGAAGAGCTATACGGCGCATGTTTTCTATCCAGGATTTGTATTACTACCCTGTGTCGATTGGGTTGGGCCACTATGTATGAATGTACATATTTTGGAAAAGCTGAGATGCTCAGGATTAAAAATATGTAACGTTGGTTAAGATCCAGTGCAATTGAAAAGTTGAAAACAAAAAACCCAGCTCTTTTGGGGTCGCTTGTAATTATTATAATTCCAAATTAATTAGTTAATCCAGTAAAACATCCTTTGAGCTAGAATGTTTGATTGGTGTTGAACGTCGTACTTAAGGATATTTCACTTATATGACGACGGATTGTCCACTTCACACTGTACACAGCCTAATTATGGTGGAAAAACGAGAGGAAACCTCGTCAAAACCATGTCTGCGATTGTCGGAGCCACAACATATGACTGGAAGAAGATGTTTTATTTAGATTGATTTCAGTTGATTTTGTTATACGTTGTAGACATATAAGTGTGAACTTAAACAAAAAACTATGCAATATTTTGATGTCAATATTGCCTAACTTTAAAATGCAACAATTTAAAGTCTCTACGATAAACTGGCTTCATGAATTTTTGTGTAGGAGCTGCCAAAGTTTGAAGTGGTGAAATACGCCTTTAAGATAAATTCTGACCACTTTTGACCCTCAATAAAGTGGTGCTAAGTTTCAATATAGCCATAAGACAGGTCAGAGTTTTGTTTCACTTGTATGCTATAATTGGTCTATGTGAGAGATCAATGGACGTTTTAAGTACTCTAGTTTGGAATTCCTATATCTGAGTAGCAAACACAGTCTATGCTGGTCAAATTCGAATATAAAATGAACTGTGTATTACTTAGACCCTTAGTCTGGTTCTGTTAAGAGTCATCCTGGTCTAGAACCATCCTCTTTTCTAAAGAACCATTAAAAAACCCTTATTCCTAAGAGTGCATGTAAAACCAATGGATAATGTTTTGAATATTTACAAAACAAATTGATATTGAGACTATCTAGGCCGTATCAAAATAAAGTATTAGCTCAGTTTAAGCCTGCGCACTCGAGCGATTCTCATTTGGTAGTTGTGCCAAAGTCTCCGACAGTCCGCGGAAATTCATCTTTCAGCTTTTTATTTTCAAAGTTGAACAGATGGAAAGCAACACATCGCTTCTCACTTCTAACTTCCGAAACAAACTTGGCAAGTTAGAAGTAAGAATTTAAGCGATGTCGAGCTTTCCATCTGATCAGCTTTGAAAATAAAAACGTCCTCAGTTATTTATATGTCCATCTACTGTTGGTCAAAGATAAGATGCTGAACACGACGATGAGCTTTTTAGCTTAGAATGTGAGCTGAAAAACTTGAAAGCTGACAGCGAGGTAGAGTTTCCCTGCAGTCGAGCAGTCGAGCATTCCATCTGTTCATCTTTTGAAAATCAAAATCTAGAAGATGAATTGTCAAAAGAGATACGGGCCGTCGGCAACGAGTTGCAAAGTACAACAAGGTTGATGACTTACGATCAGTGACTGACAGTGTCGAGTCGCGTCCAGTGACCGACAGTGTCGAGTCGCGTCCAGTGGCCGACAGTGTCGAGTCGCATCCAGTGGCCGACAGTGTCGAGTCGCGTCCAGTGGCCGACAGTGTCGAGTCGCGTCCAGTGGCCGACAGTGTCGAGTCGCGTCCAGTGGCCAACAGTGTTGAGGGGCGACCAGTGGCCGACAGTGTCGAGTCGCGTCGCAAGCCTTCCGCACATTCAGCGATTTCCTTCAGATTTTAAGTCGCCGATGGAGAATCGCTCATGCGCGACAGGCTTTAGATTACCTCGTTCAATTTAAAACAAATTTATTTTCAGCCTGGCTAGGCATTGAACTTGTTAATTAAAGTAAGGTTACATCCGGTATAGAATGTGACATTGTTTTTATTTCCGCGTTGTGTCATTTGTTTTTGTGAAGGCTAACAGGAAGCCCGGAGATTAGACAATTTGAAGTGCGAGCTATAGCCTTGAACCAAGGCAATATAACGAGGAAGTAATTCTGACAACAAATTAAAATGGTGACATAATTATCAGGACAGGTGTTTTACTCTTCGCTCTGTTTTACAAAATGTAATCAAAACAGCGCGAATAAACATCGTAAAACCCAATCCATGGTAGCCGATTTCATCTACTGTGAAATAGTTAAAGCGATACTCCATCCTGAAATAACCTCTATATCCGTTGAAAGGTTACCATTAAATATACTTAAATATGGCATCGACTTATCGTTTCTTCATTTTATAACCAATGAACCTATATAGGTCAATGATGTCAACTGTCAAAGGTTTGAACAGTCGACTCTACAGGTCTCGTGACGTAGGCACTTTTTCTGAAAAAGATAGATATTTGATTGGTCCATATTTGTGGAGCTTTTCTGTTGAATGATAAAAGTACATAGACATGGCCGCGCAGACAAATTTGACTGTAGTTTGTGATTTACACATTGTTTGAGATCCAATTATAAAATTCATATATCGCGGTTAGAAAAATTAGACAGCATAATTAAACACAAGGAATGATGCCTATTTTACCGATATGCATTTAATTGCAGCCCGGAGTATCGCTTTAAACATGCAAGGGACATGCTAGCTACTGCCTGTGAGCGCTCCTATTCGTGTGAATTAGGACTATATCGGGAATTCAGTTGACTTAACGGCTTATTACATGTTTAATTTCTCAATCGAATAATGTCTGTATCCTTTTGTTAGGTAAACATGGATCAAAAGTAGAAGTTACCGAACCTTCTACTGAAATCTCAGTTCTACATGCAGTAGGCCTAGACTACGGGTGGAAGCGAGAACAATGGCGGGTTGGCAAGAGATACCTTAAACCATATTTCTGTATTTTAAACAAGGCTAATGGGCGATTTCAAGTCTCGCATGGTATATTCAATTATTTCTGTATTTTAAACAAGGCTAATGGGCGATTTCAAGTCTCACATGCCATATTAGATTATTTCTGTATTCTAAACAAGGCTAATGGGCGATTTCAAGTCTCGCATGGCATATTAAATTATTTCTGTATTTTAAACAAGGCTAATGGGCGATTTAAAGTCTCGAATGGCATATTAAATTATTTCTATATTCTAAACAAGGCTAATGGGCGATTTTAAGTCTCGCATGGCATATTAAATTATTTCTGTACTTTAAATAAAGCTAATGGGCGATTTCAAGTCTCGCATGTCATATTAAATTATTTCTGTATTTTAAACAAGGCTAATGGGCGATTTCAAGTCTCGAATGGCATATTAAATTATTTCTGTATTTTGAACAAGGCTAATGGGCGATTTCAAGTCTCGAATGGCATATTAAATGTGTTACGAAGATCAGAAAATCAAATCTTATTGGCCCGAGCTAATAAAGCCGTAATATATAGACGGTTATTTAAAAAAAAAAAAAAATGCACTCTTACGCTGTTTCCCTAGATATATGATAGATTATTAGAAATACAGCACTCTGCATCTAGGGACATGCAATAATTGATCAATAACCCAACTTGCGCTTGACTGAGACCTCATTGTGGCCTATTTGAATAAAAGCGCATCACAAATATATATCACTAACAGAAAAAAACACAAAGAAACACAATCAATTTTTTATTTCTTTTTTTAAAATGTGAATTGGCCAGTTTTTACATTATAGCCAGTGGCGACAGATGTGTTACGATGCTGAGATGACAACCCTTACATTGATATATATCTCTAGGCCAAAATGTCTTAATGAATTAAAGGTTAAGTCTTATTGTCATTTATAGCGCCGCATAAACAAACACGGGCTAGGACAGTTTTTATTTTCATCGTCTCGGATTACCGATTAAATTGATGTCTGACGGACATTCAAATGGTAAAAATACAACTTTATTTAACTACGTATTAACTTTTCCCATCAGCACACACTAACGTTTGCTTTATTGTCGAACTTATTAAAACATTGTTAGCTCAAAGTGAATTCCGAGTCATGTGCTCAAACGCTAACACTTTACTTTACTAATCCTAACACAGAGAGTTAGCCTTAGACAGGCCCATGACGTCTTGATCTAACACAATGGAGACCTAATAAATGCTGTTAATCTGCCGTAGGAACGATTGACATAAGATAGATTTCAGCTGATAACATGTGACTGAATGGACACCATTGCAGTGGGTTTATTATAGAATGAAAATGGGCTACATGGTCTTAATTGTATTCTATAGTATGTTCCCTCTCTATTAGCAACAACAGGTGTCCTTACTGGTCGCCCATGTTGTAAAAAAAATATACTCCATTATATACACTGGAAAAGTGATGCGTCTAACAGCGGTATTTCTGGCCGCATAATGGCACATGTCGGAACATCCTTCGACATTTTCTGGACCGGTACAGTTTTCTCGGAGGTGAATGGAAGCAATAATATTACACGATATCGTTTAATTTTGACCACCGGATGTTCTGTGCGCATGCGTGGAAATCAAACAAAGTACTTCGCGGATTTGTATTAAAAAAACCCACATCAAACATGCTCGTTTCTCGGTTTCAATCACTTTCAAACAAAACACTATTCCTTTTTTATGTATGATTTGTTGCAAATTATTCCAATTTCGTCTGTTTTAAGTATTTTAATAATAATGATGTAGCTCAAATGACGTCATCATATCATCACAAGAATAGCCTTCAGACATAAACAAAAAACACATGGATAACTCGGCTATATGATGACGCGAGTAAGCTCCCTGAAATGAAGCATTCCATCAGAGATTATTTACGGTACGGAAGTGGCTGAAGGAGGTAAATGAATCGTACTTATGTATCAAAATTCCCTTCCCATGCTCAACACTTGTCTTGTGATCAACCTAATAAAACCGAATATTACCCGTTGTCTTACAGGGTTTAGGAGATATGACAATATCCAGCAGTTTTGAAGTGACCTTGTTGACAAAATAAAAGACCTTAAATCATGTTGTAAAACACATACTGTAGTTCTGTCCACTATTAACATCTATATGTCATTGTCATTATAGGCATATTTATGTACATTAGGACATTAAACGCTTCCTAACAACAATTTCCACCGTTAATACCCGATTTCAAGTAAAACATATTCCTTTCTGGCACGCGAAAGACCATTGTGGTAAAGGGCAGTCAACGGTTCAGTCGTTACATTGGTTTATTTCTGTAACCAAACCATGTATCTAACGTTGTATACTATATACGGTTAACGTGTGGGATTTCTATACAGGTAAGCTGAATTCCATAACTATTTCTCAGGTGAACGGTAAAAGAGATAACGCGCGATACCCTAAGCGAATCCATTCCACTATCCCCAGAGCACTATTACGATATTAAAACTTTACTCCGTAATATTTATAAACAGATAATTGGTAATAACATAGAAACTGTAACAGGCATGACTTTAGCGATCCAAATATTTGTCAATTGCGTAACAGTAGTTTTTGCCGTTGCATGTTACAAGTTTCATGATGACTTATGCCAAGTGGGTTCGTAGACTCACACAGAGAACTATCGAGATACGTATTTATAAAAAAAAAATCGAACTGTGGATAGACAACAACGTTCACAATACACTCTATCGATCAAGTCTGCAATGAGCAACAAAAACAAACCCGAAGCAGTAATAGTTTTAGCAGAAAGCAAGGACAACTCACAAAAATAGGCATTTCGTTGGCTCAAAATTAAAGTTTAAGTTAATTTTATTTTGTAATTAATTTCTGTTATAAGGCATCAGAATAGTGCAATTGAATAAACCGACATAAAACATCAAAAGTGCCTGTATGACGCTTTCAATTGATTTTGTTTTTGATTTCATTACAATTTTCTGGATTAAAATCTAGATGCCTAATTTAATAAAGCATTTCCGTTTTGATTTGATTGATACGAACATAGAGGCTTGAATTTATCTAATTACCGTTTTAATTGTTAAAATCCACAATGCTCGAAACGATCACGATGCCCTGAGGGAGCATGCTGATTAGGTTTTGTTATTATGTATGGCGGTATTGCGAAATTCCCACAAAGGCGAAACAATTGAAGAAAACAAAACGGTTTGGAATGTCGGTAAAATCGGCTGCAACATGTGTGACATATGCGACATATATTCCTAAACTCTTCGGGCTGCAACACCATCAAATGAGTATAATAACCTTTAGTTTGGTGTTAAAACCATAATGAACCAAGCCAGAAACTCTTTTTATGGCATCACTGAATATAATGTGGTCATGGTTTGATTACAGCGAGGGGGTCGTGCGCCTTTAAGGAGCACAATTTAACACTGATCATCTGGGTGACCTAGAGAAAATATAAGTTTTGAACGACATTTAGAAGTGGAGTAACATAATTATACAATTTCTGGATAACCACTTCTCGTTTTGTGATAGAACACAACGTTTCGTTACATATGCCTGTATCTTCATCAGGTGTAAACTAACCTGATGACAATATAGGCATATGGAAACGTTGTGTTCTATCACAAAACAAGAAGTGGTTATCCAGAAATTGTATAATCATCTACAGAACATACTACTTTAGTGATTATTTCACTTGTTATATCTTCCACGGCCATATTTGTCGAAAATATTTATTTTTTATATAATCGCATGGCATTACCTTTGTCTGAAGTAAAGCGGCGTAATGGAGTATGGCATTGCAGTCCTTTATAATCTCTAAATGGGCATCACAACGTTTGTGTAACACATTCTTTTTGTACAATTTTGAAAACAAAATATATTGGAAAATGCGACGGTCTTGAACAATATCGGTTCTGGTTGTATCAAATACCTTGGTTTCACAAAGAGAAGTTGTGTGAATCGGATCGCTTCATTTACAGACCGCACTACGCGGGACTTTTGCATTGAGTTCGCCTGTAACGACACTAAAACAACTGCTGGGACGACAATCAAAAGTTGATTTGAGCTGACCAATTGTCCTTGAAGCAGTTGTACATTAAACGAGTACATGTTCATTTTTTTTAGATCAGTTGTGGTCTAGTTGCACAACTTAGCTATTAAGCGAGACAAGTCCACTTGTCCAGAGCACTTGATTGGTCGACTATAGTGTGCTCTGGTTAAGCCACAGTTTCACGCGCACCTAGCAAGGAACCCCCTCCTCCAAATTAGGCCAGATTTCGTAAGGTATTATTTCTTTTTCGATCGGTTGTGGTCTAGCTGCACAGCCTATCCGAGACAATCAAACTTGTCCTGAACATTAGATTGAATGACCGGTGAGTGGCCATTTCGTGTGTACACCCTGGATTTGAGTCACAGCTTGTTATAATAAATCCTGTAAACCCTAATTAAAAAGGCTGGAAATTGTGTATTAAACAAGGAAAGTATTTGCATTTGTCTTAAAACACCTGAAATCTCGTGAATATTAAGTTGTTGGAGTGCAATACAGACTACCATCAGATGTGATTTTTTCCATTTATAAATATACCAAGTTTTGTTTACTCATATTCCCTTTTGTCAAGTTGTATGCAAACTATTATAGGGGCTAAATGTCGTTCTACGAAAGTTTATTGGCAATAGTAACTCTTTGGCTATGAATATCTTCCCAAGTCTGATTGTCTTGTACAATGTTTGCATGTGGTCATTAAAGTTAATGCTCATTGGTTAGGTTAAACATTTTTGGACGAATAGCCAATCAGAGGTAAGCTTACAACGCCTTCTTGACGGGCCAATCACAGCCCCATGGCATCTTTTCTTACGAAAATCCGAGCCACTGTCAGCGGAAATGTTAGCCCAAGAGTAAACACACATTTGCAAAATTTAAATTGATATTCTTTTTATGTACTCTACACTCTATTCTCTACACGTACAGTCTGAAGGCACAATTGTTTAAAAATAACTGATTCGTGCAGAGATTATAAAGATTATTTACATTTTAAATAATTAGACTATTTTTTATAGACATGGTATCAGCCGGAGATGGAATAACGACAGCATCTGGTTGAAGCAAATGCTGGCTATGCGTGTATCCACCCCTAATGTTCTATAATATATAGCTTTTGTGCTATTAAATTATCTGGTTATGACTTGTCACGAGGGTAAAATATATGTATTTCAAGCCATACAGATAATTGATAATAACATAAAAAAACTTATGCCAAGTGGGTTTGTAGACTCACACAGAGGACAATTGGTATACGTAATTGCCCTATGTATAACGATACTAGAGAGTGTATCATGGAGGACATTTGTATCTTAATAAACAGACGATGCTCCAGCCATTGCCTAAATGAATGATGCCTAAACTTTAACAGAATATCCTAAAAACACCATAGCTTGTTTGTGTTTTAGTTTTCAAACAAAATTGACGTATTCCGATTCAAGGCATCTACTGTTCCATGTTTAAACAAGACTCGTAATGCTCGGTTGCATTGTTCTATCAGGTATCGATTCCCGTCAAACAACCGGCCGGACATCAGGGAATTGCAAATAATTGTGAGATTTCAGCGATGACGCTTGTACAATAATGATACTTATACGAATCTTCAGTTTGACAGTTTGTTTTACCCGGAATTGCTTTATCTAAAACGCACACAAAGAAGGTGCGTTATAAAGAACGTTTCGCGTTTGTCGCCGTCGAGACGATTTCAGCCACGGTTGAAAGCAGTTATTTCTGTTATGTGAAGACAAGGTTAGATATTCGCTGTTGACCTGCACTTTAACTTAAAAATCGGGGAGTTGCCTGCAAAAGTGTCAAACTGACAATAACTGTTTCTCTAAATATAACGTAAAAACTACCTTTCGTATTGATTTATAACGATTCATTTGTTAAGTTAATAAACCAATCAAGTACTTCATTATATAAGACATCAGTTTCTAAATAGACCAATTCTTTTTGTTTTTGTCTGATTTGTTTTACAAGTTTTTCTTCCGGGTTCGCGTCCGTGTAAAACAATAACAACAGGCTTTTTTCGCATTATTATTTTGTTCGATTTCTAATTGTTCCAAATGTCACAGCAACCGCGATAAGACACGGCAACCTTAAATTACTGGACACAAAAGGAGGACAACGGCATGTTAAACATATTAAGTGTGCCATTGAATTTAACATTTTGATATTTAAAATGGCTCCCAAATGCGTCTACTTCAGATTTTTTTTTACGGCTTTGCACCAAATTAGATTTTATCATGCATATTGATTCGTTTAGGGAGTATAGCTAACGTCAAGAGATATTAAACAAAACTCGATTAGGCGATGTTTTTTTTATTTAAGATAACAACTGTTCAGTAAAGTGTGCACTGTAGCTTGTTACAGGACAACTCTGTGATTGATTGGGGTTTAACATCGTACCCAAGGGTATTTCACTTATATGATGACGTGCCAGCCCAATGGGTGAAGGAAACTGAGTCAACACCACTGGCAACAAACAAAGACAGGACGACAACAACATTACACAATACAGACACCACAAACAGGCCGGCTTCCTGTTCCCCTTTAGCTCTGAGAGCACTCTGAGAGCACCAAGGCAACATGAAGCTCCTCCAATCAACCATGCCGTCCAGTGTACACATTTTTTAAAAAGAGAACCTTGCTCTTGGGTGGTTATCTGCGGTTAGTTACATTGTTCTCACTTAGCTGAAACTAGGATAGGAATCAATAATCCTATTTGAATCCTCCCTTATACAAAAACATCTTTTAGGATTTTTTATTGTAGAACAGAACACATCGGAGACTCGAAATGCAGAGTAATTGGCGACGTTATGACAGGATCGTCGATCATTCATTTTTTGTTCTTCCATTTGGCATATGGTTCCAAATAATGGAATTTACAAATTGAATTTTGCCTTGCTGGACATTCTTAAAAACAAATCTTGCTTTAATTAAAATTTACCAACAAAGACACTTTTTAAGCAAATTGAAGTTACTCTTTAAAAATAAATACCATATTATATCATTCGGCTACAGGGAAGGAATGGGGTATAGGAATAATTTAATAGGTACATACATTCCATGTTATGTTGAGGAGATAACTGAGCAACTTTCATAAATGGAGAACAGTTTCAATAAGAAAATTTTGTGTGTGCAACGATTTTAGGAACCAAAGAACGAAAAAGTCAGATGATAATAAAACAATATAATGTATAAATTATATTTTTAATTAATTCATTTGTGCGATTCAAACGACATATTAAAATATTTTAGGAAAATGTTAGTTTAAGACTTCTTTAGGGACTACAGGCCCAGAAGTGTTCACACTAAAGGGTTGAACTGGGTGACCAACTGTTTAATTTTGGCGGTGTCTCTTGTGTCTCGTGGTATAAACTGCAGTTTAGAACTGATGCCGGTTTAGCTGTTCTCTGATTATCTTTGATTATGACTGTGTTCAGAGTAGTCCTAATGTAACACCAATGGAGACTAGGCATATATATTTCTTTTAGGTTTGTCTTATCTAATATATATGCCATTGACAGACTGTGAAGTTTTGGGCGGTGCCTCTCGTTTCTCATGGTAGCTGCCGTTTAGAACTGTTCGTATTTCTTTTAGGTTTGTCTTATCTAGTGTATATGCCATTGGCAGACTGTGTAGCTTTGGGCGGTGTCTCTTGTGTCTCATGGTAGCTGCCGTTTAGAGTTGTTTATATTTTTTATGTTTGTCTTATCTAGTGTATCTGCCATTGTGTGGATTTTGAATCAAACTTAGGGAAGACAAGTCAAGAGAGGATTAACAATCAAAGCAGACTCAATCCAACCGTGCTTGCGGGTATTCCCCTTTCTATTGCGGGTATTCCCCTTTCTATTGCTAAGTCTGTTGGAAAACTAAGGATTCATTGTCGTTTAACATTATGGTTAAGGTTATGTGCTTTATGTGACGGCGATGTACGCAAAATGTTAAATGTCACACTGACTTATCGTAAGCCATTTTATCACTTTTATTCCATGTATGTTGAATTCTTTTCCACATATGTTGAATTATTTTCCACATATGTTGAATTCTTTTCCACATATGTGAAATTCTTTTCCACATATGTTGAATAAATGACTTTATTTTAAATATGTGGAAAAGAAGTCAAAATATGTGAAAAAGAATTCACATATGTGGAATTCTTTTCCACATATGTAAAATTAATTATTTATTTTGCATATTTTGAAAAGAATTTCACTGATGGAAAAAAGATTTAACATGTGTGAGAAAGAATTCAACATATCTAAAGTAAGCCTTTATTCAACAAATGTGGAAGATCTCTTTCACTTATGTAAAATAAAAAAGTGAGTGGAACTGTTTTGTAGATATCTGAAATAAAAGCATACCCGACCTCAATTACAGACTTCTCCCTCACAGCCTGTATTTAACAGCAATTAATTTTCCCCAAAAGTGCAATCTGATCGGAAGGACATCCACCCTCTGCCTTTGGCAAAGCATTTGTTATTTTCTAACGAAGAATTGTTTTATAGGCCTACACTTGCGACCGGTTCTGTAGAGAACATTACTACGTCTGATTCGTCTGTAAAATAAAACTATGCAGATTACAATAAAAGTACTGAATAAGAATAAACCCGTCGCCTTATATAATATTCGCTCTTTATTGGTGATCTTAGTATTTTTCATAATAAAGGAGCGGGTGGGCCATGGGCCTGCAGAATACTCCCTCGGCTTCCTCGGTCGATCGCAAGAGGCGAGAAAAGAGGTTGGTTTCCGTTGCCCTGGTGTTCGCAGAGCTATGCTAAATCTATAGGAGTTTTCGAATATGCACTCAATGACCTATAATATACACCATGTAGGTCAGCCGTCGCTGCGTTTTGATGTTGTTGCAATCTTGATACAGAAGATCATTTATTAAAATTTAATTGACGTGGGAGTGTGCCCTGCCGAGGTTAAACTTGCACAGCACTTGAAATATATTCCTATCGTATTTGCATTCGTCTTGAAAGCCTACACGAGACGATAGGCGCACAAATTAAGGTCGAATACGGCCCCATGCTGTGGGATAGAAATCTTTTCTCATTGTTCTGATAAGTGGAACTCTTTTGTACATATCTAAAATTAAAGTTTATTTGACATAAGTGAAATTCTTTTCAACTTATGTTAAATAGTTAGGTTTTGGTGTTTTATTTTGCTTATATGGAAAAGAATTTCACATATGTTGAAAAGATTTCCACATATGTTGAACAGAATTCTAGATATGTAAAATAAATTGTTATTTTACGTATCTGAAATTTTATGTCACATAAGTGAAAATCTTTTCAACATAAGGAAAAAAGAATTTCACATATGTGGAAAAGAATTGAACATAAGTAAAATAAAAGCAAAATTTATTCGATCTTCGTAGAATAAAGGTAGAAGTGATGAAACGGCT